>JBBBDQ010001013.1:377500-387500 GCA_037127315.1 Ascarosepion bandense | reverse complement strand
TAACTAATATAAACATTAAGTGATACAAAAAAGAATTTTCTCAAAAATTTCAAAAAATTAAATGTATGAGGGTTAACAAATAAAAAAAAAATTACCAAGATTTTCTATAATTTAATTGATTTGTGAATAAGCCCAAAAAGTTTCATTAACACTGACAATTGTTTTATTTTTTTTAGAATTTTCCAAATCAGTTTGTTTTTCCCCGAAAAAAAACAAAACAAAAAAAAACACTAACATTTCAGATAATTATTCATGGTTACTTGCTGAGGCAAGTTTGAATTTTCTATAAATGATTAAAAATGGAATTTAATAATACAAAAATCCTTTGCCCACAAACATAACATCAAAATTTTGAGGATAAAGTTTAATTTTTATCAGTTTTTGAACATTTTTTCATTATATATGTTCATTTAGCAAATCTTTCGATATATATATATATATAATTAAAAACCTGAAACGTAAATAAAAAATTAATAAGATCTTTTTTGTTTTTCGTTTTCGTTAAAAAAAAAGGTTGCTGCTCAAATATATATATATATATATATATATATATATATATATATAATTAAAAACCTGAAACGTAAATAAAAAATTAATAAGATCTTTTTTGTTTTTCGTTTTCGTTAAAAAAAAAAGGTTGCTGCTCAAATATATATATATATATATATATATATATATATATATATATATAATTATTAGCAGTTATTGGTCAGAATTAAATTAGACACAGTTGTATTAAAAAGTGCGAATGTAGAGCTTTTAAATATTTTCATTAAGAATCCAGCCGATTACGCAACCTTGGTTTCAAATTTTCGGTATCTTATATAGAGGTAGAATCTCCGACTGATGTCAGTTCGGTCGGGTTTCAATGCTGGCTAGAAGCAATCGGATGTCTAACTGTACTGATGAGCTGTGATACAGCGAAGCAGATCTGTCTGCGGATGACTACTATATATAATGTGTGTGTGTGTGTGTGTAAATGTGTGTGTGCGTGCGTGTGTGTGTTGAACAATAATAATTATTAAAAATTAAGATTCAGAACGCACTGGGTTGTATATTAATATATTTGTTTTATTTTTTAATTAATTTCCTTGACTAGTTTCGGCCAGCATAGCCAGCATGGCCATCATCGGTAGAAAAAAAAAATAATGCTTAGTTGTCACAGTGAACTTCTGGAGTGAATGACATTCTCTGAGGAATTTGGACCTGGCTTGTAAATTTCATTTGATTTTTTTTATGTTTTTCAATTAAAAAAAATATATATAATTTATTTTTTGTCAGTTTTTGTCAATTTTTATTTTTAAAAAGGGCGGGAGGCACATTTACCTTAGATTTACCCCTTTAATCATTCTGACTGCTTTATTAGAGACTGGGAAATGGGTGTGTTTGTTATGGGTGTGCTATCTTTTAATTTCTTTTTTGGAGTGTGTGTATTGTATGCGGATGTGCGTTGTGGTGCAGTGGATATCGGCTAGGAACTAAAAATCAGGAAGCCGAGTTCGAATTCCAGTTGAATTCTTTGCATTCACTTAGGCGCAAATACCTTTGGGAAATGTGTTAGTCTGTCTCTTCCCTCCAGTTATGGGTCAAATAATAGGACAGATTGGGTTCTATAGCCTTGGTCGGCAACCAGTCTACCGCAGAAAGCAATGGCAACCTACTGCGGGATAATCTTCTGCCCAGTCAGTCATGTCTCTTTCGAGACATGATCGCCCATAGCGTATGGTACTTAGCTGACTGACTGTATTGTATGCATGCGTATATGTATTTGTGTGAATTTGTGTATAGAGACCTAATCACTTCTGTAAGCATGTCTGTCTGGAGTAGCTGAAGTTATTTATGGGGTTATTTATTGGGAGATCCACGAGCCGCAGATTTTGTAATCAAGTTTACTGTAGGAATTAAATATACGGATACATTGAAAATGATTTTATTATAGGCATGCACTGGATATTGATTTACTGTGAAAATGCACTGGAAATTATTTTACTCTAGGAATCCAATGCAAATAATTTTACTATAGGAATCCACTAGGAATGATTTACTATAGAAATGTATCGTAAATGATTCTACTGTAGAAATGTTATTTTAAAATATTTTATTATAAGAGGTCAATATACAAAATACAATGAATTCTCTGTTATTAATCCTAAGAGTACGTAAGTGCCAGTATTATTATTTTTGACATATCTAATTTTGTATATAAGCGACCTAATTTAGCATGACCTTAGCGCGCATTTTTTTCGTGTAAGAATGACGTGAGGGTCTGATTTGACCCGGAAACATTTAAGAAGAGGTTGAGAATTTAGCAATAAAGTTGTATAGAGACAAAGACGCATGGTTTTTTTTCATGTAAACAGTGGATCATCATATTTTGGTACAAAATGTAGTAACGAGCTTGTGGGGTCGGTTGGTGCTGGAACGAAGTTTGAAATAAAAAATCAACAAAACAAAAACAACTCAGACCTCAAATGGAACCACTATATTGAATCCATAGCAAAATCTACTGCTAAGAAGTTTGGGTCACTATGTCGATCCAGGATGTTTTTATCGCCTGAATCCATCCTGCATATATACAAGTCAACCATCAGTCCGTGCATGGAGTACTGCTGCTATTTATGGTCAGGCGCCCCTGCCGTTCTCCTCAGTGTTCTTGACAGGCTCCAAAGGAGAGTCTGTAATGTGATAGGTACTGATCTGGCGGCTCGACTGCAGCCACTTCCCCACCGTCGAAATGTGGCCTCCCTTTGTTTGTTCTATAAATACTATCATGGCTTCTGCTCGGACGAACTTAAGTCACTGGTGCCTCCTCAACAGGTGTTTCCTCGTGCAACCAGACTGGCAACTGGGTCCCACCCATTCACAGTCAGGTTAGCCAAATGCAGACGACAATTCTACTCCTGTAGCTTCTTCTCTTGCACTTCCCGCCTGTGGAACTCGCTCCCATATTTTTGCTTTCCTGACGGCTACAACCTCCAGAAATTTAAATGCAATGTTAATACTCATCTATTAACCACTGGACTCTAGCTCTCTCCCCACCCTCGTATATCCTTCTCTTTCTCTCCACCTATGTATCTGTCATCGCACCTGCATTCTCAGCTTTCCATTACTCCTTTCTAACTAGTTTGTACTCCTCACTCTTTTCTAATTAATCTTTTTACAGTTATGTAGCCCCCTGCACATCAGTGGCATTTCTGCCTTGCTCGGGGGGAAATGATTAAAAAAACTAAAAAAACAAAAACAAACAAACAAAAAAACAACAACTGTTTCTGCAGGATTTGGGCTCTTCGAAATGATGTCAAGCTTATGTCGCTAGATCAATTACGACTATGTAATGAGTTCGATCCTCATTGGGTACTCCATGCTTTTGGCCTCGTGCCACACCTGAGCTACGCCTAGAAAATCATTTTTTTTAGCATCGACGTGATGTAATGATTAGTAAGCTTGTCTCGTTCGATCAATTACGAGTGAGCGGTGAGTTGTGATGCAGTGGATGTCGTCTCGGAACGACAAATCGGGGAGCCGAGTTCGAATTCCAGTTGTATTCCTTGCATTCACTTGCGCACAACTACCCTTGGGAAAGGTATTAATCCGTCTCTTCCCTCCAGTTATTGGTTAAATAATAGGACAGACTGGATTCTATAGCCTTAGTCGGCAACCAGTCTACCGTAGAAAGCAATGGCAACCTACTGTGGGATAATCTTCTGCCCAGTTAGTCATGTCTCTTTCGAGACATGATCGCCCAAAGCGTGTATCACGTATGGCACTTAATTAACTGACTGAATATATTAGTTGAAAACATGATTAAGGCTTGTACTGGGCATAAAGTGGGGGATCATTTTTATATTGTTATGAAGTAATAAACTGATCCCTCACTAATTACTGCTTAAAAATATAATACATCTCTTCTCCCTCTTGTTATGAGTCAAATAGCAAGACAGGTTGGGTTCTATAACTTTGGTTGGCACCCAGTCTACCGCAGAAAGTAATGGCAACCTACTGCGGGATAATCTTCTACCCAGTCATGTCTTTTTATAATCTCCAAAACCGGGACTTTTTCTTCTGGTTTTGCCTCGCCCACGCACGCCACGTAATTCTCAGAGACACCTCTTCTGTTTGCCTCTGTAGCCATTTCCGCTACTGCCGGAAATAAGGTCAAACAAACATCCGTTCCTTTCAACGACCGGAAACACCCCCGCTTGCATCAGCCTTCCTCGGGTGGGGCCAGATTGTTATATTACATTCTCAGATCTAAGAAACGAATTAGAAAATCAAACAGCCTACCAGGCAATACCTCTCCTTCGGGAGGGGCTGGGTTTTTTAGTCTGGCTTCTGAGGAGTCTCAAAAGAGAGAGTGACGAGGGCTTTTGGGCCATGATTAGCAAACTTATCTCGTTCGAATCTATTCCAGCCGAGTAGTGAGTTAGATCCTCACTGGGTACCCCATACTTTCGGCCTTGTGCCACATCTAAGCAGCGTCTGAAAATCATTTTTCTAGCTAGTTTAATTACGACTGAGTAGTGAAGTGAGATGGAACCTCACAGGATGCCTCATACTTTCAACCTTGTGCCATTTCTGAGCTACACCTATAAAATCGTTTTCTGGGGTTACTCAGTAGGTAGTTCGATTTTCACTGGTTACTCCACCCTTGCGGATGTGCGTTGTGGCCCAGTGGATATTGGCTCGGAACGAGAAATCGGGGAGCCGAGTTCGAATTCCAGTTGAATTCATTGCACTTACGCGCAAATACCCTTGGGAAGGTATTAATCCGTCTCTTCCTTACAGTTATGGGTTAAATAACAGGATAGATTGGGTTCTATAGCCTTGGTCGGCATCCAGTCTAAGTCAGAAAGCAATGGCAACCTACTGCGGGATAATCTTCTGCCCAGTTAGTCATGTCTCTTTCGAGACATGACCGCCTAAAGCATGTATCACGTATGGCACTTAACTGACTGACTGAATATAACAGTTGAAAACGTGATTGAGGCATATATGGACATAAAGTGGGGGATCAGTTTTATATTGTTATGAAGTAATAAAATGATCCCCCACTAATTATTACTTAATAAAATAATATATCTCTTCCCTCTCTAGCTATGAGTCAAATAACAGAACAGATTGGGTTCTATCGTCTTGGATGGCAACCAGTCTACCGCAGAAAGCAATGGCAACCTACTGCGGGATAATCTTCTGCCCAGTCAGTCATGTCTCTTTCGAGACATAATCGCCCAAGCGTGTTTCACGTATGGCACTTAACTGACTCCACACTTTTAGCTTTGTGTCACATCTAAGAGGGGGCTGGGTTTATAGCCCTGCGCCTGAGGCGTCCCAAAAGGAGAAGTAGCGAGAGCTTTTGGGAAATGTTTCCACGGATCCCGATTTAGCAGCTCGACTTCAGTCATTTTCTTACGGATGGGATGTGGCTTCCCTCTGCCTTTTCTAGCAATATCTTCACTGCTTCTGTTCTGACGAAGTTCTTTTCTTAGTGCCCCAACCACTTGAATTTACTCGTGCCACTAAATTGGCATCGAAGTCCCACCCTCTCACCGACAAAATACTTAAATGTACCCGCCACTTTTACGCTATCAGTTTCTTTTCTCGCACTTCCTACCTGTGGGATTCCCTTTCGTATACTTCCCTGGTAGCTACAATCTCCAAAAGTTTAAATGCAACGTCAACTGCCATTTTCTATCTCCTTCATTCCTTTCTTTGACATCCTCTGTACCTCGTTTTTTTTCTTACTGTAACCCCCATGCACCAGTGGGTTACCTTTGAGAAATGGTCAAATAGCAGGACACATTAGGTTCTATAGCCTTGGTTGGCAGCCAGTCTACCGCAGGAAGTAATGGCAACCTACTGCGGGAAAATCTTCTGTCCAGTCAGTCAAGTTTCTTTCGAGACATGATCGCCCAAGCGTGTATTACGTATGGCACTTTAACTGAGTGACTGAATATAATAGTTGAAAACATGATTAAGGGTTGTAATGGGCATAAAGTGGGGGATCAGTTTTATATTGTTATGAAGTAATAAACTGATCCCCCATTAATTATTACTTAATAAGATAATACATCTCTTCCCCCTCTAGCTATGAATTAAATAACAGGACGGACTGTGTTCTATAGCCTTGGCTGGCAGCCAGTCTACCGCAGAAAGCAATGGCAACCTACTGTGGGAAAATCTTCTGTCCAGTCAGTCATGTCTCTTTCGAAACATGATCGCCCAAGCGTGTATTACGTATAGCACTTGACTGACTGACTATACTGGCGACGAGGTTTCATCAATTTACAGTCAAGCTGGCTCGATGTAACCGTAAATTTTATGCTAACAGTTTCTTTTTTGCACTTCTTGTTTGTGGAACTCCCTTTCGCCTCCATGATTTCCAGCAAATTGTATGTTTAAGAATTTAAATGCAATGTCAATCGCTGTTTGTTATCCTGACTACTTTTCCTTTATTCTAGCCCTTTTGCAATGTTCCTGTTCCTTACTTTTTCACACCCAGAAAATTTTTTTTTTTTGTCTCGGTGGCTTTACTGCCTTGCTTAGAATGAACTTGATTAGAAAAAAAAAGGTGTTTTTATGTGACTTGAATCAACGAAAGGGCACCCATATCTTCTGTGATAATAAGATCTGACCTTTGACATTTGTGCTTGAAAGAAGGCCGAGTTGTGGTGGGGAAACGGAATAGTACTGAAATGCACAAAGTGGATTACGGATAGAGTTGTGGCGGATGAAAAGGAGACAAATCGATGGAGATGGCGGTGATGGTGATAGCGAAGAGTGGGCGGTGGAGAAAAAATAATAACAATAACTAAAAATTACCGATGCAAACATTACTTTGATATTTTGATCTTTTGTTTGCCGTATAGAACTTCAAGTCTGATTTGCTAAGTCAGTCAGTTAAGTGCCATACGTGATACACGCTTGGACGATCATGTCTCGAAAGAGACATGACTGACTGGGTAGAAGATTATTCCGCAGTAGGTTGCCATTGTTTTCTGCGGTAGATTGGTTGCCGACCAAGTCTATAGAACCCAATCTGTCCTGTTATTCGATTCATAGCTAGAGGGAGAAGAGATGTATTATATTATTAAGTAGTAATAAGTGGGGGATCAGTTTATTCATAGCAATATAAGACTGATCCCCCACTTTATGACCAGTATCTGTTTTAATCATGATTCCAACTATTATATCCAGTCAGTCAGTTAAGTGCCATACGTGATACACGCTTGGGTGATCATGTCTCGAAAAAGACATGACTGACTGGGCAGAAGATTATCCCGCAGTAGGTTGCCATCGCTTTCTGCGGTAGACTGGTTGCCGACCAAGGCTATAGAACCCAATCTGTCCTGTTATTTAACCCATAACTGGAAGGAATAGACGGATTAATACCTTTCCCAAGGGTATTTGCGCGTAAGTGAATGCAATGAATTCGACTGAAATTCGAACTCGGCTCCCCGATTTCTCGTTCCGAGCCGATATCCAATGCAAAGTACTAACAAGATAAAATAAATTTATATATATATATATATATATATATATATATATATAAACTTATTTATAAATGGAACTTTGTCTGTGTGTGTGTTTGTGTCTGTGTGTGTGTGTGTCCATTACCTATAGACTCCGAAACGGCTGAACCGATTTTCTCGAAAATTTACACAGTTGTACTATAAGCGTCTGCGAGTGTTCTTAGCTAGGATTTGTGTTGAGGTACGCCCGATAAATATCGACAATCGACAATCGAAAAAATCGGGTTATAGAAGGAGTGGTCCGATTCTAATCAAATTTGATACATACATAGACAAAGACATAAGAAATGATATTCAGAAGTTTCAAGGTTGTAATTCTTACAATAGTGCAGAAAATCGATAATATATATATATATATATCTATATATATATATATAAAAGGCAAGATGTTTGTGTGTGTGTCTGCTTATCTGCCTGTATGTCTGTATTTTTTCAGCCTTTTTATTTTAGTTTTTGCTTCGGGCTTGGCTCTAAGGTATAATTGTAGTTCTTAGTCTCAGCCATGATACCATTTACTCAGAGGACTTATTTAGCCTTCAAAATTAACTTTACGACGAAAGAAACTTATTTGATATCGATACCAGGAAATCAAAATTTGACTTACATCCATTCATTTTTCTTTCAGTCTATGGTTTCGCTTTAACTGGAAACAACTAGACGAGTCCACTTGAGCTAGAGTGTTACAAGGTTTTGGGTCTACTTGAGGTAGAGGGTTACAAGGCTCTGGGTCCACTTGAGGTAGAGGGTTACAAGGCTCTGGGTCCACTTGAGGTAGGGGGTTACAAGGCTCTGGGTCCACTTGATGTAGAGAGTTACAAGGCTCTGGGTCCACTTGAGGTAGAGGGTTACAAGGCTATGGGTCCACTTGAGGTAGGGGGTTACAAGGTTTTGGGTCCACTTGAGGTAGAGAGTTACAAGGCTCTGGGTCCACTTGAGGTAGAGAGTTACAATGCTCTGGGTCCACTTGAGGTAGAGAGTTACAAGGCTCTGGGTCCACTTGAGGTAGAGGGTTACAAGGCTCTGGGTCCACTTGAGGTAGGGGGTTACAAGGCTCTGGGTCCACTTGATGTAGAGAGTTACAAGGCTCTGGGTCCACTTGAGGTAGAGGGTTACAAGGCTATGGGTCCACTTGAGGTAGGGGGTTACAAGGTTTTGGGTCCACTTGAGGTAGAGAGTTACAAGGCTCTGGGTCCACTTGAGGTAGAGAGTTACAATGCTCTGGGTCCACTTGAGGTAGAGAGTTACAAGGCTCTGGGTCCACTTGAGGTAGAGGGTTACAAGGCTCTGGGTCCACTTGAGGTAGGGGGTTACAAGGCTCTGGGTCCACTTGAGGTAGAGAGTTACAAGGCTCTGGGTCCACTTGAGGTAGAGGGTTACAAGGCTCTGGGTCCACTTGATGTAGAGGGTTACAAGGTTCTGGGTCCACTTGAGGTAAGGGGTTACAAAGTTTTGGGCCCACGAGGTAGAGGGTTACAAGGCTCTGGGTCCACTTGAGGTAGAGTGTTACAAGGATCTGGGTCCACTTGAAGTAGAGAGTTACAAGGCTCTAGGGTCCACTTGAGGTAGACGGTTACAAGGCTCTGGGTCCACTTGAGGTAGGGGGTTACAAGGTTTTGGGTCCATTTGAGGTAGAGGGTTACAAGGCTCTGGGTCTACTTGAGGTAGAGAGTTACAAGGCTCTGGGTCCACTTGAGGTAGAGAGTTACAAGGCTCTGGGTCCACGAGGTAGAGAGTTACAAGGCTCTGGGTCCACTTGAGGTAGAGGGTTACAAGGTTTTGGGTCCACTTGAGGTAGAGGGTTACAAGGCTATGGGTCCACTTGAGGTAGAGGGTTACAAGGTTTTGGGTCCACTTGAGGTAGGGGGTTACAAGGTTTTGGGTCCACTTGAGGTAGAGAGTTACAAGGCTCTGGGTCTACTTTAGGTAGAGAGTTACAAGGCTCTGGGTCCACTTGAGGTAGAGGGTTACAAGGCTCTGGGTCCACTTGAGGTAGGGGGTTACAAGGTTTTGGGTCCACTTGCGGTAGAGGGATTCAAGGCTCTGGGTCTACTTGAGGTAGAGAGTTACAAGGCTCTGGGTCCACTTGAGGTAGAGGGTTACAAGGTTTTGGGTCCACTTGAGGTAGAGAGTTACAAGGCTCTGGGTCCACTTGGGGTAGAGAGTTACAAGGCTCTGGGTCCACCAGAGGTAGGGGGTTACAAGGTTTTGGGTCCACTTGAGGTAGAGGGTTACAAGGCTCTGGGTCCACTTGAGGTAGAGGGTTACAAGGTTTTGGGTCCACTTGAGGTAAGGGGTTACAAGGTTTTGGGCCCACGAGGTAGAGGGTTACAAGGCTCTGGGTCCACTTGGGGTAGAGAGTTACAAGGCTCTGGGTCCACCAGAGGTAGGGGGTTACAAGGTTTTGGGTCCACTTGAGGTAGAGAGTTACAAGGCTCTGGGTTCACTTGAGGTAGAGGGTTACAAGGTTTTGG
>JBBBDQ010001013.1:235000-372500 GCA_037127315.1 Ascarosepion bandense | reverse complement strand
TTGCAAAAATAAAATATACATCTGTGACACGTTAGTTTTGGAAAATTAGCCAATTAAAAGTTAGCATTAAGTTAATCTGATTTACACAAGTATTACTTATTTATAGCATGAAATTTAGACTAAAACTATTCCTTAATCACGGAGTGTTGATCTTTCTGACCTTTGACATGTGATGACAGCCAGATGCGAGTTAAACTAAGTGTCTGTAGTGATCTGAATTGACATAATTGTCCAAATTTTTTTCCTGTAAAGGGGAAGAATCCGTGAGACACATAACCTTTTAATGTACGCACAGAAATTATCATACAAAAAAAAAAAAAAATCAAGTACACAAAAAAAAAAAAAATTGAAAATTATTTTTAAAAATACGATAGCTCGTCGATTTGTATTAAACTTTTCAATTTTCGATTAGTAAATATGGTCTTCGCTTAATAACTTCATAACCTAACAGCTTACGGCCATATCATGTTGAATACACCGGTTCTCGCTCGATCACCGAAGTTGAGCCTGGTCAGTACTTAGATGACTGACCGCTTGGGAATACCAGGTGCTGTAAGCGTATAGTGACGGATGTGCGTTGTGGTGCAGTGGATATCGGCTCGGAAAGAGAAATCGGTGAGCCGAGTTCGAATTCCAGTCGAATACACTGCATTCACTTAAGCACTGGTACCCTTGGGAAAGGTATTAATCTGTCCATTCCCTCCAGTTATGGGTTAAATAACAAGGGTAGGACTTGGGGACCCTGCTCTTAAAAACAAATCCCAATGAATCGTGAAAAGAAAAATGTTGTAAAAATAAAATAACCTTACCCAAAATCACTGGTTATGACCTAAAAATGATCCCATAAGGATTGATAGGTCGTTAAGCCTCAAAAACAAACAATCATAACCTAACGCCTACATGTGTTTTAAGTAGTTTACAAATACTTTTGAAACTATAAATTATTAGAATTAAAAAATTAAAATCTATTCTTTTATATTCTTTTTTTCATATCCCTTTACTTTCGATTCTTTTAGTTCATTATTAATCGAAAAAAAAATTTCAAACTATAATGTCCTTAATATATATTATTTATTAAATCAATTAAAAGCTTTACTAATCAAATAATGTCATAGTTTTATTGCATTTTCTATTTTACTATTGGGAGCATATTTTTCGAAAAGGGCCAAACGTTTGAAAAAAAAATAATAGATGATTTACATTCTCCAATGAGTCTTGATTAATAAAACTGATTTTATTTTGCTGATAAAATATATTTTGGCTAGGAGGTTTCAAAAATATTAAAACCAATTTTTCCTACAAAATCTAATTTCTTGAAAATTCATTAATTTATGTAGATACGGGGCGGTAACAGACGTAAAAATATTTTTACCTAGATTTTTTAAAAGTAATAATTTAAAAAATAATGTCATTCATAAGTCCTGAAAGTTTCATTATAATCCAACAATTATTTGATTTTTGCAAAAAAATTTCAAAAAATTGTTTTTTTTTCCTGGGAAAAAAATTGAGTTACGTAATTTTACATTAACCATTGTAAACTCTCGTAAAAATTTGGTTATCTGCTAGCGAAAATAAAAAAAATAGATTTTTACTAAAAATTCGTGTTAGAAAGAATTAAAATAAAAAAGTAATTAAAAAATACTTTGATCTTTCTTAATAACATAAACATTTTGATGGAAAAAGTTCGTTTTTATTAAGTTTTGGGCTTTTTCCGTCACTATTCTATTTTTCATCGATTTAGTCGATATCTAAACTTATTTATAAATGGAACTTTGTCTGTGTGTGTGTGTGTGTGTATCCGTTATCTATAGATTCCGAAACGGCTGAACCGATTTTCTTGAAAATTTACACAGTTGTACTATAAGCGTCTGCGGGTGTTCTTAGCTAGGTTTTGTGTCGAGGTACCCCCGATAAATATCGAAAATCGATAATCGAACAAATCGGGTGATAGAAGGAGTGGTCCGATTTTAATCAAATTTGATACACTCATAGACAAAGACATAAGAAACGATATTCAGAAGTTTCAAGGATGCAGTTCTTACAATAGTTCAGAAAATTTGATATCGATACCAGGAAATCAAAATTTGACTTACATCTATTCATTTTTCTTTCAGTTTACGGTTTCGCTTTAACTGGAAACAACTATTGCTTTTTAGTCTTTCGTGCCAACGTCCAAAGAGTCTGAGTTTCAGGACCATGGATTAGCTTTAAAGTTTTCATTACACCCGAGCAACGCCGGGCTATACTGCTAGTATATATATATATATATATATATATATATATATATATATATATATATATATATACACGTAAAAGAACGAACAGCGTTCAAAACATGAATTTAAAACAGGGCTTGATATTTAAACAAATAGATCAATAAATATTTACTATTCACTGTTACATTTTCTTATGAAATAGTGAATTATATATATATTAAATAACATCAGATTATGAATTTAACCGTTTTTAACACTTTTATAGTCATGTATGGGGATGTGCGTTGTGGTGCAGTGGACATCGGCTCGGAACAAGAAATCGGAGAGCCGAGTTCGAATTCCAGTTAAATTCCTTGTATTCTCTTAAGCGAAAATACCCTTAGGAAAGGTATTAATCCGTCTCTTCCTTCCAGTTATGGGTTAAATAACAGGACAGATTGGGTTCTATAGCCTTGGCTGGCAACCAGTCTACCACAGAAAGGAATGATAACCTACAGCAGTATAATCTTCTGCCCAGTCAGTCATGTCTCTTTCGAGACATGATCGCCCAAGCGTGTATCATGTATGACACTTAACTGACTGATAGTCATGTATGTATATTGGTTTGGGAAAATAAAATATTAATTTTTTCTGAAATGATGACATTTGAAAAATTAGGGTTACAGATTTATATTTTGATAAGTTTTTTAAAGCAGAATTTCCCTATCTATCTGTGTGAGTGTTTGGTGTATATTCATTGAATTTTTAAAATCTATTTGTGTACATTTATATATGACCATAACATTGTTCTATCTATCTATCTATCTATCTATCTATCTATCTATCTATCTATCTATCTATCTATCTAAAACCATACATATGATAATGCTGGCCACTCTTGGGATTTTGTGTGACTTAAAATCAGCAAAACTTTTAAAAGATCTACAACGAGTGCTAGACAGATATATAGACAAACAGACAGATAAAAAATATGACATTTACATGTTGATATAAATCGATTAACTCTCACTTACCCGCTAGCCAAATGAAATAGATCGCAAAGAAACAAGAAAGAATCACACTCAATTTCTTCCAGATTTGAGTTCTTCTGCAATGCTGGACACAAAGAACCGTCATCATGTTAGATGCTTTCACGAAATGGATGTCAACCCCAGATAATTGTCCGGGATGAATAAATTAAAAAATAAAAATAATAAAAAATTAAATAAGTCAATGCGACGAACGAGGTGAGACGGAAAGAAGCAGTCGTCGTAATCGGCTGTGAGAAAAAACAGGCAAGAGATGAAGGGCAAAGGATGGTTGATAAGTTCTATAAGTATGAAAAAATGCTACTCGAATTTTTTAGATTTTGTTTTAAAGAATTTTTTTCCTCTCCTTTCTTGTGTTGTCCTTTCCTTTTTCGTTTTTGCGATTTCGTATTTTAGGCCATTTCATAAATATATAGAGTACAACATTTTTTTTGGTATTATTCCTTTGTTATTTTATTTTACGCGCATTCGGAAAAAAATGAGTTAAATGATTTGATCGTCTGTTTTATTCATGTAGTTGGGGTTTGTCAGAATATAATTTAAGAGGCCGCTGACCTGCTCGCTTGCTAGCTTGCGTGAATAACAAGCCGTCAATAAGCGTCATATATATATATATATATATATATATAAGCATGGACTAGTAAGTACATACTGACACACACTCGCATACACACACACACACACACACACACACATATATATATATATATATATATATATATATGTGTGTGTGTGTGTGTGCGTGTGTGTATTGTGTATTTGGGCAGCAATTTTTTTGTGCAGGTTACATAAAAAATGACAGACAATGTTTTATGGTTAAGTTTTTTTATATAATTTTTCATGTAACCTTATGATTTTTTTTTTCAGGAGATAAATTATATAAAAATTGTCAAAATGTTTTGTTTATCTGAACACTTTCGGTTATACTTTTAACCGTTTTTGAGGATAAATGTTATTTTGCGTGGAACAGAATGTAGAAACTTTATATAATTTATGTCCTAAAAAGAAAAAAAAATCAAATGATCACATTAAAAATTACATAAAACTTACCTTTAAATTTAACCATGCAAGAAACCTGCATATATATTAGTTGCAGATTTATATTTTGATAAGACTGGATAGCGGAATTTTCCTATCAATCTGTGTGAGCGTTTGGATGTATTTTCATTGATTTTTTTTTATCTATTTGCGTTTATTTATTTCTGACCATAACATTGTTCTATCTATCTATCTATCTATCTATCTATCTATCAATTTCTATTCGTATCTATCTATTAACATTCTATTCGTATCTATCTATCTATCTATCTATCTATCTATCTATCTATCTATCTATCTATCTATCTTTCACATTCTATTCAGATCTATCTATCTATCTATCTATCTATCTATCTATCTATCTATCTATCTATCTAGCTAGCTAGCTAGCTAGCACCACGCATATGGTACAGCTGGCCTCTCTTGGGGTTTTCTGCGACTTAAAATCAGTAAAACTTTTAAAAGATCTACAACGAGTGCTAGACAGATATATAGACAAACAGACAGATAAAAAATATGACATTTACATGTTGATATAAATCGATTAACTCTCACTTACCCGCTAGCCAAATGAAATAGACAGCAAAGAAACAAGAAAGAATCACACTCAATTTCTTCCAGATTTGAGTTCTTCTGCAATGCTGGACACAAAGAACCGTCATCATGTTAGATGCTTTCACAAAATGGATGTCAACCTCAGATAATTGTCCGGGATGAATAAATTAAAAAATAAAAATAATAAAAAATTAAATAAGTCAATGCGACGAACGAGGTGAGACGGAAAGAAGCAGTCGTCGTAATCGGCTGTGAGAAAAACCAGGCAAGAGATGAAGGGCTGAAGATGGTTGATAAGTTCTATAAGTATAGAAAATGCTACTTGAATTTTTGAGTTTTTGTTTCATAGAATTTTTTTCTGCTTTTGTCTTGTGTTGTCCTTTCCTTTTCTGTTTTTTGCGATTTCTATAAATATATAAATATATATATATTTATAAATATATAAACTACAAAATTTTTTCAGGATTGTTCCTTTGTTATTTTATTTTATACGCATTCATAAACAACAAGAGCAACAGGTGTCTCTGGAACGTTACCCTGTGACTGTGCACAACAAAGAAAGAATTACCTTTGGTGCATGGAATGTCAAGAGTTAACAAATGTCTAAAACTAGAGAATGTCAAGCAGGAGATGGAAAGACTGAAGATCAATATTGTGGGTATATGCGAAACCAGATGGCCTAACAATAGAGATCTCAGCTGTGACATCCACAGGATAATTTATGAAGGAGGCAAAAACTACGAAAAAGATGTCGGCTTAATACTAGACAAAGAAGTGAAGAAATGCGTTCTGGGATGCTGCCAGCTTTCAGAGAGAGTCCTCTTGGTTAAACTGCGAGGAAGACCCTTCAACATAGGTATCATAGTTTATTTTCAAACAACTCAAAACACAGAGGAAGAAATAGAATCATTCTACTCCATACTGGACAATTCCAAGGCTCGGTGCAAAAGCCAAGAAATTAGGATCATAATGAGTGACTTGAATGCCAAGGTAGGTAAAGAGAGGGAAGGAGACACGACCGGCAACTTCGAATTAGGAATTCGCAACGAACGAGGAGAAAAATGGGTCCAATGGTGCACAACAAATGACCAGATAATAACAACACCTGGTTTCAAGAACACTCACGACGTCTATGGACATAGAGAAGCCCAGGAGGCGACACGAAAAACCAAATAGACTACATAACCATAAACAAGAGATTCAGGAACGCAGTGGTTTAATACAAAACCTGTTCAGGCGCCGACTGTGGAAGCGACCATGTCCCAGTCATCTGCAAACTAAAGATAAAACTCCAGAGAATGAAGAAGCCTATGACAGCACCAAAACTGAAATACAACACGTTCGTGAATGACCTCAACCTGTAGAAAGAATACACTAACAGCGTGAGAAACAAATACGAAGAACAAATTGGAAAAGGACACTCGAAATGGGACTCACTAAAAGAAGCGATGGTGACATCAGAAAACAATATTGCCCCAAAGGAAATCAGACGCAGAAGAAAAAACGAGTGGATGACTGAAGAGATTCTCGACATGATGCAAAGGAGACAAAAAATAACGCCAAGACATGGAAAGGAACACAGGAAACTACACAGGGAAATAAGGAACAAATGCAGACACGCTAAAGAGGAATGGCTCAACAACAATTGCTCAGAGGTAGAGAGACTGAGCAGGACCAATAAAGTAGACATGCATAAAGAGATAAGAGAACTGAGAGGACAAAAAACCTGCTCCTCAACATGATGAATAAAATCTAAGGATGGAACGATAATATTGGAGAAAGAGGAAATACTCAAGCGATGGGAAGAATATATAAAAGATCATTTCCGCGATAGGAGAGAGCAACCGACAATACACAAGGATGAGGACGGATCGGAAATACTAAAGTCCGAAGTGGAAGCTGCAATGGCCAAACTGAACAGAAACAACGCAACTGGTCCAGATGGCATTGTAATAGAGCTGCTGATAACCATGGAAGAATTCGGCATAGAGAAAATTACAGAAATAATAAATTAAATTCATAATAGTGGAATAATACCAGACTACCTATACAAGTCGATATTTATAGCACTGCCGAAGAAGCCAGGTGCAAACGAGTGCGAACTACACCGAATTATCAACTTAATGAGTCACATTACAAAACTAATTGTCAGAATCTTGATGAATAGAGCAAGAAGAAGAATCAGGCCAGAGATAGGTCAGGAACAGTGCGGGTTCGTCAAAGACACTGGAACAAGAAACGCCATATTTATGATTAGGATGCTCTCTGAAAGAGCAATACAAATGAAGAAAGACTTGTACCTATGTTTTATTGATTATGCAAAGGCATTCGACAAAATACGCCACAAAGAATTGATGGAGATGCTCAGCAGCCTCGAGATATATTTGGGAGGGACGTTACGGTAATTAAGAATCCCTACTGGCAGCAGACTGTCTGTGTACGGACAGGTAACGATTTCAGCAGATTTACAAAGATAGAAAGGGGCGTAAGACAAGGATGTGTCTTTTCACCGGATCTTTTCAATTTGTACAGCGAGAATATTTTTAGGACCCGAGATGCTTTGCCAGGTTTTGTTATCGGAGACAATAATTTGAACAACATAAGATATGCAGATGATACAGTGCTGACTGCAAACACGGAAAGAAAACTACAAGACATCCTACAGAAGGTAGCTGAAGAGAGTGACAAAATAAAAGGACTACAAATAAAATGCAACAAAACTGAATGCATGGTCATCAGCAAAAAGACCAACCCAAAATGCCAAATACAGGTGGGGGATACTAGAATCAAGCAAGTACAAAAATGTTTTAACAGGAGATGGAAAGTGCGACACAGAGATCCGAAAGCGAATTGGCATGGCGAAGGACGCGTTGGCATGGCGAAGGACGCGTTCCAGAAGCTGAGTAGAGTACTGAGACAGGACAATTTCACTAGAAACAAAGAAGAGAGTGCTAGATTGCTATGTGATGTCAGTTCTTCAATGTGGCAGTGAATGTTGGCCAATATAATCGAGGATGAAGGAAAAACTTGAAGCAGCGGAAATGTGGTTCTACAGAAGGATGCTGTGGATACCATGACCGAGCATGTGAGGAATGATGAGGTGTTGGAAAGAATGGCAACGAAAAGAAAATTAATAGTGAGCATCAAGAAGAGACAACTGATGTTCCTGGGACATGCAATGATGAAGGAGGGCTTGGAGAACCTGATACTCACAGGTCAGATAGAGGGAAAAAGAGACAGAGAAAAGCAGCGGATAACATATTTGAAGGGCCTGAGCAGGTGGATGACGGAACGGGGGTTGCGTGGTGTAACAGGAGAAAACGTACTGAGAGCCACAAGGGATAGGGAGACGGGGAAAGCCATGATCACCTACGTCCTGAAGGAACAGGGCACATAGAAGAAGAAAAAGTTGAGGTTTGTCAGAAGATAATTTAAGAGACCGCTGAACTGCTTGCTGGCTAGCCTGCGTGAATACCAAGCCGTCAATAAGCGTCACACACACACACACACACACACACACACACACACACACACACACACACACACATATATATAATAAAAAGTGTGAGAAGCCGTAAACGTTTTCTTTTGTGTATATTTATTGTTTTTGTAATTATACATGTTATGATACATTAAGTGTCCATATTTATTTGTGACGCTACACGTGTTTCGAGTCTAAAATTGACTCTCTTCAGGCAAATAAATTTTTGCCTTTTTGTGTGAGTTCCTTTTATTTCTGGTCACGAGCATGTTGTTTTATAAATAAGTAAGTAGAAAAAATAGGAAAATAAATAAAATCAGTAAAACAAAATAAAATAACATAAAATAAGATAAAATAAAATAAATCAAATGTTGGCACGTTGAATGGTCTGTTTTTTTCTACATCAGCATGTGTCTAAATGGATAAACAGATAAATAAATAAACAGATGAATCAAGTGTTTATCCCAATTTGAAGTGGTTTTGGTCTGGGGTGACTTTTTAGTGTGTTAAAATTATCTTTTAGTCTCCTTGGCTTATCTTATAATCGGTCATTTGGTTGTTCTTTATTGCTTTGACGGTGTTTGGAATTTGGCGTGTGTGTGTGTGTGTGTGTCTCTGTGTGTGGGCGTTTTTTATTTATTTCGTCTGTATGTTTTGGATTTGTTTTTATGGATCGTCTGGTTCTTTGTTATTGTTTGGGGTTATTTTTTGAGTTTGGTGTGTGTGTATGTATGTGGGTCGTGTATGCGTGTGTGTATGTATGCGTGTTTCTGCTGTTTTTCGGTGTGTGTGTGTGTTTTTTATGTTGTTTTGTTGAGCGAAGGCTTGTATTTTTTATGAAACTTTCTTCCTGCATTATTAATATTTCATAATCTGTGTTGTGATACAATGGTATGTCACTAAATTTGCCATCACTACATTCATGTAGATGTTGGGCAACATATAATTTCCTGTTATATAATAATTTTATATTGCTCTTATGAAGAGAAATTCTATTGTTCAACCATTGTGTCGCTCCCACGTATATTTTTGCGCATTTGTCGCATTTTACAGCGTAAACTACATTTTTCGAGTTGCAGCTCAGATCCGATTTTATTTCGAATGTAGTTGCGTTTTCGAACTGGGAGTGTTTTCCTTCTTTTATTATGTTGCATACTCCACATCTTTTTTGTTGCATTTTGTGACCCCCTGTGTTGTGTGTTTTTGTTCGAATTTCGATGAGGTTAGGATGTCTTTTAAATTTTGGGGCTGGCGTTTGCTGTTAATTATTTTGGTTGTCTTTAAGATTTCTTTTATTTTTTCATTATTGTTGAGTAATTCCATGTGGGTTTTGATCTTTGTGAATAATTCTGGATTGTTTTTGTTTTGAGTGGAAACCTATGCTAGAATGTTTTCTTCTTTTTCGTGTTGTTTTTTTGGGTTCCGGATGGATTCTAATAGTATCTTTCCTACTAGTAGGAAACCCTTGTCTATTAGGGGTGTGGGATATCCTCTCATGTGTAATGTTTTAAGTAATTCCTCTAGGCGTATTTTACGGAGGGTTCCGTCAGTTACTATCGTGCAAATTCGTCGTGCTAGGGAGTAGGGGATGGATTTCAAACAGCTTTTTGGATGGTGACTCTTAAAGTAGAGGTAATGTTGGGTGTCTGTGTGTTTGTGGTAAATGTCTGTGATAATGTGACTGTTTTCGTTTTTTAGGGTATGTCTAGAAATTGTGGTGCAGTGGATATCGGCTCGGAACGAGAAATCGGAGAGACGAGTTCAAATTCCAGTTGAATTCATTGCATTCACTTACGCGCAAATACCCTTAGGAAAGGTATTAATCCGTCTCTTCCTTCCAGTTAAGGGTTAAATAACAGGACAGATTGGGTTCTATAGCCTTGACTGGCAACCAGTCTACCGCAGAAAGCAATGGCAACCTACTGTGGGATAATCTTCTGCCCAGTCAGTCATGTCTCTTTCGAGACATGATCGCCCAAACGTGTTTCACGTATGACACTTAACTGACTGACTGACTGACTAGAAATGGTGATTCTTTATAACTATACTAGCAGTATAGCCCGGCGTTGCTCGGGTGTAATGAAAGCTTTAAAACTAATCCATGGTCCTGGAACTCAAACTCTTTGGACATTGACACGAATGATTAAAAAGCAATAGTTGTTTCCAGTTAAAGCGAAACAGTAGACTGAAAGAAAAATGAATGGATGTAAGTGACATTTTGATTTCCTGGTATCGATATCAAATTTTATGTTGTAAGAACTGCAACCTTGAAACTTCTGAATGTCGTTTCTTATGTCTTTGCCTATGAGTGTATCAAATTTGAATAAAATCGGACCACTCCTTCTATAACCTGATTTTTTCGATTATCGATTTTCGATATTTATCGGGGGTACCTCGACACAAAACTTAGCTAAGAACACTCGCAAACGCTTATAGTACAACTGTGTAAATTTTCAAGAAAATCGGTTCTGCCGTTTCGGAGTCTATAGGTAACGGATACACACACATACACAGAGACATACACACACACAGACAAAGTTCCATTTATAAATATATTTAGATTCTGGTGTGAACTTGATTTTGGGGCGCAGGTGTTGTAGTAGGTTGTGTAGTTTGTTTATGTCTCCCCATGTTGGTTTCCAAAATATAAAACAATCATCCAGGAATCTTTTCCACGATTTCGTGAATTTTGTTTTTATGTTTTCCCTATAGTCATGCCCTATTTGGATGTATAGGTTTTCTTCTAGATATGCTAGGGTGAGTGTTGCATATGTCGGTGCCATTTTTGTTCCCATCGCGGTACCTGTTGTTTGTATATAACTTTTGTTGTTAAACTGGAAGGAATTGTGTAAAATTAGATCTATACTTTGTAAAATAAATTCTTTTGTGAAGCGTGTGGGAAGTATTTCTGGGTGTTTTTCTATCCAAAATGTAATGCCTTGTTTTCCTAGTTCATGGGGTATGCTGCTGTACAGGCTGTTTACGTCAAAAGTTACTAAGAGTGTATCTGGGTCTACTTCTTTTGGCAGGAAACTTAGGAAATGTATGCTGTCTCTGATGTAACTTTTTATGTTTGTGGTGTAAGGCTGTAATATTTTGCCAATTAAATTGCTCAGTCTGCTTGTAGAGCAGGCTGGTCCTGCTACAATTGGTCTGAATTTAAGGTCAGTAGGGTTGGGGTGTGGATGTATTCCGATTTTTGTTCCTGGATAGCTGTTTTAATTGTGTCTGATTTGTGTATCTTTGGAAGTCCGTAAAAATTACTGGTTTTTGAAGTAAAGTCTGTAGGGAAATCTTTTTCTTTTTTCATTAATATTCGTGTGTAAGGCAGAGTTTTTTATTTTATTTTTGATATGATTTTTTCATCTATATTTTGGTTGACTTCTTTGTAGTTATTTTCGTCTCCTAGCATACCTTAAATATATGTGCGTTGTGGCGCAGTGGATATCGGCTCGGAACGAGAAAGTCGAGGAACCGAGTTCGAATTCCAGTTGAATTCCTTGCATTCACTTACGCGCAAATACCCTAGGGAAAGGTATTAATCCGTCTCTTCCCTCCAGTTATGGGTTAAATAATAGGACAGATTGGGTTCTATAGCCTTGGTCGGCAACCAGTTTACCGCAGAAAGCAATGGCAACCTACTGCGGGATAATCTTCTGCCCTGTCAGTCATGTCTCTTTTGAGACATGATCGCCCAAGCGTGTATCACGTATGGCATTTAACTGACTGAATAAGTTTTATTCATAATGACTACAGCACCGCCTTTGTCTGCTTACTTTATTATTATATCATTGTTCTTACGGATGTTTTCTAGTGCTAGTCTTTGCTTGTTTTAATTGTGTCTGATTTGTGTATCTCTGATGTAACTTTTTATTTTTGTGGTGCGTGGTTGTAATATTTTATCAATTAAATTGCTCAGTCTGCTTGTAGGGAAGACTGGCCCTGCTTCAAGTGGTCTAAAATTAAGGTCTCTGGGGTTTGGTGTGTGAATATATTCCGATTTTTGTTCCTGGATGGCTGCTTTAATTGTGTTTGATATGTGTATCTTTGGAAGTCTGTAAAAATTACTGATTTTTGAAGAAAAGTCTGTAAGAAAATATTTACATTTTTCGTTAGTATTCTACTGTGTATAAGGCAGAGTTCTTTTATTTTTTATGTGATTTTTTCATTTATATTCTGGTTGATTTTTGTAGTTATTTTCAGTTGAATTATTGTTTCTGTTAGGGCAACATTTAAATTTTATTTTTACTATTGAGTTATCGGTAGTGTTGTTTTTGTTATGTAGTATTTCAAAAAGTCTAAATTTCCGTTCGAATGCTTTAAGATATTTTTTTTAGGTCTGTAATGTTCTTTTTGGGGGTGGGGCAGAATGTTAGACCTAATTTTAGAATGTTTATTTCTTCTTCTTTTAAAGAGTGTGAAGAAAGATTGATGAGAATGGGTTTTGTATTTTTTAGATTTTTTAAATTGGTCTTTTCCTTCCGATCGGATATTCTAAAAAATGTTTATTAATTGGTGAGGTATCTCTATTCATTTCGCGGCGTTAGGTGTTTCAGTTGAAGAATGTGGTGTTTGTATGTCTGGGTGGTCTTTCGTGGATGAGTGTATTTCCGTACAGGGATTTGTAGTAGTAGTTGTAGTGTTGTACATTCTGTGTTTTGGGGAATGTTTTGTAGTTTTGTCTGTTGTGTTATGAGATAGCGGCCCTTTACGTGTGTTCGTTGATGTTTGGCCTGGTATGGGTGGATGTGTAGGTATGTGAATATTATAATTATTGTTATGAAATAATTGTTTGTTGTGTGGATTTGTTATGTGGTTCGGTGTGATTTCGTGAGTGTAACTGATGCTTGGATGTGTTTGTGTGTTATAATAATGCTGTGGTCTGAAATATTTGCGTCTATTTTGTCCCTCATATCGGTTTCCTGGGTATGTGTTTTGTCCCGGGTTTCTTTTCTTAATAATGCCCTGTTTGGTGTGTTTTGTGTTTTTTTTTGTCCGACTCTTCCTGATTTGGTAGAGCTTTCAACCATGTTATCTTCTTTTCCAGAATTTTCCGGGATTTTTCTTCTTCCTCCTTACATTTTGATTCCCATAATTCCGATAAGAATTTTTGTGTTTCTTTTGGGCATGTGTTTTTTTATTTTTGTAAGAATTGTGTTGTCTATTTCTGTGTATTTGTTTGTATAGCTTTTTGCTTTATCCTCTTGTATGTCTATATTTGCTTGTAATTTGTTTAGGCTCAGGGTCATTTTAATTTGTTTTTGCTGTTCTGTGTCCTGGGTCGTAATTATTTTCCGAATGTTTTTGGCATTAAGGGGTTTCCCCCCTTCTTCATACGTTCTGCATATGCTGGCAGTTTCTTTATTTTTCAAAGCATTGTAGAATGTTAGTTTTCTCGCGTTTATTAAGTTGCCCCACATTTTGAGCTTTTGTTTTTTTATTTTGTGTGCCTTCTCCTGAATGTATGATTCGGAAATTTCATCAAATCGTTCATATTGTGCCTTGAAATATTCCACTAGTTGTTCTGTTCTTTGTATTTCTTTGTTTTCTTGGGTTGCGAGGTGATTTAACATGAAGTCCATTTTTTCGTTTAATTTGAGTATTTCCTCTTTTAGGTTTTTCTGTAGATGCAGATTCTTCTCTCGCATTTCCCGCCTGTGGAATTCACTTCCGTTTACTTGCTTTCCTGACAGCTACAATCTTCAAGAATTCAAATGTAAAGTCAATAGTCATCTCCTATCTCACTAATCTGCATCCGCTTTCTCATGGAATTCCCTTCCGTTTACTTCCTTTCCTGACAGCTACAATCTCCAAGAATTCAAATGTAAAGTCAATAGTCATCTCCTATCTCACTAATCTGCATCCTCTTTCTCATGGAATTCCCTTCCGTTTACTTCCTTTCCTGACAGCTACAATCTTCAAGAATTCAAATGTAAAGTCAATAGTCATCTCCTATCTCACTAATCTGCATCCGCTTTCTCATGGAATTCCCTTCCGTTTACTTCTTTTCCTGACAGCTACAATCTCCAAGAATTTAAATGTAAAGTCAATAGTCATCTCCTATCTCACTAATCTGCATCCGCTTTCTCATGGAATTCCCTTCCGTTTACTTCCTTTCCTGACAGCTACAATCTCCAAGAATTTAAATATAAAGTCAATAGTCATCTCCTATCTCACTAATCTGCATCCGCTTTCTCATGGAATTCCCTTCCGTTTACTTCCTTTCCTGACAGCTACAATCTCCAAGAATTCAAATGTAAAGTCAATAGTCATCTCCTATCTCACTAACTTGCATCTTCTCTCTCTCTCATGCTCGAAACATAATCGAACCCTACACAGCTTACTCCACATCAGAAGGTCGAAAGAATATAAAATATTTCGTATGTATAAATAAATGAAAATTTATTTATCGAATAGCATAACATCAAATTGAATGTATGAAATTATTAATCGTGAAAACAAGAGAAATAGTAGTAAGGAGTTTAAAGAATCAATAGTTCATTTGTTTAGCGAAATGTGATCTGTGTAGTATATCAACAGGGTAGTAGTAATGTTTTGTTCCTCTCTTTATTTTTGTGTACGGCGAGTAGGTGAAGAGGAAGGAGAATAAATAAAAAAGCAGCACGAGAGAGAAAGTGAAAGGGTGCGAATGTGGGTCGATGGGGGCGGCTTGATAATTTTCTTGCTACATTGTGTCTTCTCTGTTCACTGTTTCTTCGCCCCTCTGTGACTGACCAACAGAAAAAAGTCAAATTTGTAGCCAACTCGGATAATGTGGTCAGCTCCCAACTCAAACTCACTGAAAGTTCAATTTGTTGTTTTCTGCAAATTGCTCTCCTTTCATTGGTTAATAAATATTTTCACATTTGCTCATGAAATTTGCCTTGATTTTTTTTCTCAGCATGGGAAAATTTTTTTTCTCCTATTGGTCAAAAAATATATTTTCACACTAGCTCGCGAATTTGCAAACAGCGAAGAAAAGAAAAATATTTTATTTTGTATTCACCAAAAATATAGTTACTTACACTAATTCATTTTTCCAGGAAAAGATGAATTGCAAAAAAAAAAAAAAAAAAAAAAAAAAAAAATTGACAAAGCTTTCATAATTGAACGTAAAGATTTTCCCGATAAAACTTTGTTTTTTATTAAATTTAGACAATTTTTTATCTAATGTTTGGGAGTTACCTAAATGACCATTAAAAAGTTCTACTTTAATTTTGTTTTTGAAAACGAAATTGAGCAAAATTTAAAGAACTAAAAAAGCGAAATGATTATTATTTCAAATATTAAATTTTAAAATTAATTTAGGAAAATTTTATACTATTTTAAAATAAATATTATTTTTGTTCTGAAATCATCTTCAAACGAAAGGCTATAAAGCTAAAGTAACTGAAATTCAATAAGATGTAACATAATTGCTGAAAATTAAGTTACATTTAAAAAACAACCACTTGGTTAAAATAAAAAAGAAAACGTTCACTTAGGTTTCATCAATTTATGTCAATTCTGGTCAACCATAATTAGCACGCCAATGCATATATAATATTTTACTTACTGGAAATAGTAAATTTACTAATTTAACTTTCAATTAAAGCTAAAATGAAAGCTTCAAGAAAGTTTTTACCAGGTTTTAAAATTCATTTTAAAACTTAGTATCGAAAATTAATGGAGGTACTTAGTATATATATTATTATTATGGACTCTCCCGTCGATTTCGACGTATGGGCGTCTAACCTAGATAGACTACCACACAAAGAACTGATCTGAGTGGTGAATGCTTGTGTAGCACCATCCACACTTTTTGGAACTGCTGATAGCAAACAATCGGTGCAGAAGTTTGACACGGATCGCATGAACAGCAGACCTCAGATATTTAACACATAACTGGAGGGAAGAGGACGGATTAATACCTTTCCCAAGGGTACCAGTGCGTAAGTGAATGCAGAGTATTCGACTGGAAATCTCTTTCCGAGTCGATATCCACTGCACCACAACGCACATCTGTCAACAATCGCTTACAGCACCTGGTATTCCTAAACGGTCACCAATCTAGAACTGACCGAGCTCAACTTCGGTGATCGAGCGAGAACCGATGTATTCAACGTGATATGACCGTAATATATATATATATATATATATATATATATATATATATATATATATATATGAATTGGTGTAGATAGACTAAACTATCGCCCGGTTCACACTCCACCCACGTCTATTGAACAGGTGAAGAGGCTCATCCCTTGTTTTCTGTTTAGGATGCGGTTTCTGGTTTTCTCTTTTCCCCTGCACATCAGTGGCGTTACCGCCTTGCTCAGGGTGATATGATTAAAAATATATATATAAATATATATATATATATATATAGAGAGAGAGAGAGAGAGAGATGCATTCAATCTACAACACACACACAAATATAGGTGTGTTCCCGTTTCTATTTTTCCGTGTATACAAGTTATGCCAAGATTTGTACACACACACACACACACACACACACACACACACACACACACACACACACACACACACACACACGTACGTTTCAATTGGATTAATCGCAAATATTTTAATTTTCTTCCTGTTGAATATGTCGGATTTCAACTCTTTACACAACTGGTTGTTAATACGAATGATTAATAATATATATTTCAAGTTGCAAAAACGAATGAAATTATTCAAGCAATGAAAATGAATAGAATAAGTAAAGAACAAGTAGGAAAAACGTCTTTAATCTAATATGTTACAGTTTAACAAGCTTCTTCAGAGATTTATTAAAGACGAATTCATCTTTAATAAATCTCTGAAGAAGTTTGCTGAATATATATATATACTCTCTGTTTAGACAGCAATCCTGCTTTTATGCAAGTTGCGTTAAAAATGACCGAAAACGCGCGATGATTATTTTTCACATAATTTTTCATGTGATCATATAATTTTCTTCTGTTTAGAACATAAAATATACAAAAATTTTCCGAATTGGCTTTTAAGTAGATCTATATCATCGATTTTCTGCACTATTGTAAGAACTGCAACCCTGAAACTTCTGAATATCGTTTCTTATGTCTTTGTCTATGAGTGTATCAAATTTGATTAAAATCGGACCACCCCTCCTATAACCCGATATTTTCGATATTTATCGGGGGTACCTCGACGCAAAACCTAGCAAAGAACACTCGCAAACGCTTATAGTACAAGCGCTTTCGGATACATTTTTAGCCATTATCAAAGCTGAATTTTATTTTACATTTAACTAAATATATATATCGTTTTACTGTATGTATGTAGAACCATGGGAATGTTATATTTTCCGCACATTGTGAGCACAGCTTTTGGCCTTATCTTTTGGCCTTGTGTTACATGTAAGCAGCGTTTAGAAAATCACTATTTTTAAAATATTTTAATTATAGTATGCTTTTTAATCTAAATTTAAACTTATTTATAAATGGAACTTTGTATGTGTGTGTGTATGTATGTGTGTGTGTGTCTGTGTGTTTGTGTCTGTTACCTATAGACTCCGAAACGGCTGAACCGATTTTCTTAAAAATGTACACAGTTGTACTATAAGCAACTGCGAGTTTCCTTAGCTAGGTTTTGTGTCGAGGTACTCCAGATAAATATCGAAAATCGATAATCGAAAAAATCGGGTTATAGGAAGGGTGGTCCGATTTTAATCAAATTTGATGCACTCATAGACAAAGACATAAGAAACGATATTCAGAAGTTTCAGGGTTGCAGTTCTTACAATAGTGCAGAAAATCGATAATATATATATATATATATATAAAAGGCAAGATGTTTGTGTGTGTGTCTGTTTATCTGCCTGTATGTCTGTCTTTTTTTTCAGCCTTTTTATTTTAGTTTTTGCTTCGAGTTTGGCTATAAGTAGGTATAATTGTAGTTCTTAGTCTCAGCCATGATACCATTTACTCAGAGGACTTGTTTAATCTTCAAAATTAAGTTTACGACGAAAAAAACTTATTTGATATCGATACCAGGAAATCAAATTTGACTTACATCCATTCATTTTTCTTTCAGTCTACAGTTTCTCTTTAACTGGAAACAACTATTTCTTTTTGGTCTTTCGTGCCAACGTTCAAAGAGTCTGAGCTCCAGGACCATGGATTAGTTTTAAAGCTTTCCTTACACCCGAGCAACACCGGGCTATACTGCTTCTTTTATTATAAAAATGTACTGTTCACTTTTATTTGCGGACTCCCTATTTTCCTATAGGTAGGACCCTAACAGATGCTACATTCCCGGTCACAATGAACTTGAGACCAGCGGAGAGTTAGAGGTGGTTCAACGTTGGTGAAAAACTTCAATCTCCTGATCATTGTCACCGGATGTACTTTCACGTCATTCCCTGGAAGGATGGTTATATTTTCTTCATTCTGTAGTGATAGGGGAATGAGCGTTTAACAGGAGGTTTTTTAAATCAATATTTTAACGTTATTCTGTTTTTCACTGCTGGCATGTCTGATCAGGCGCCTCTGCTGTTCATCTCAATGTTCTCGAAAGGCTCCAAAGGAGAATCGGTAATGTGATAGGTACTGACTTGGCAGCCACTTTCTCACCGGCGGGATGTGGCTTCCCTCTGTCTCTTCTACAAATATTTTCATGGCTTCTGCTCCGATGAACTTAAGTCACTGGTTCCTAGGCCACAAGAATTTCCTCGTGCAACCAGACTGGCAACATGGTCTCACTCATTTACAGTTAGATCAACCAAATGCAGCCGACAATTCCACTTCAACAGCTTCTTTTCTCGCACCTCCCACCTGAGAAACTCCCTTACGTACACTTGCTTGTCTGACGGCTACAATATCCAGGAATTTAAATGCAATGTCAATTCCCATCTCTTATCCACTTGACTCCAGTCATTTCTACATCACCCCGTACATCTTATTCTTTTCCTTTCTCTATCTTAGCAACTGCCTTAATTCCTGTGTTCCCATCCTTCTCATACCCTTTTTCTGACACCCTCTGTAACTGGTTCGTCTTTCTTCACTCTCCTCCTCCCTAAACTTTTACTCTCTTATGTAGCCCTCTGTGCATCAGTGGCGGTACCGTCTTCTTTTGGGGTGAAATGATTAATAAAAAGTATATATATACTCACTAAATGAGGAACAGACACCAAGCTACCTGGGTTTCAACTGTTAGGATACCTAATGGTTGAAACCCGGGTAGTTTGGTTTATATTTCTCATTTAGTGAGTATATTTTCCCTTGCTTTGAATGAACTGATTATAGAAGAACGTGGCTGAAATTGCTTGGAAGGTCGAAAATTATGGTATATTTTTACATTCCTTTATCTCCAGAAAAAAGAAAAAGGGAAAAATTAAAAAAAAAAAATTAATAAAATCTTCCTTGTCGGTCGTTTTTAACAAAACATGTTTAAATGAAAGACAGCGGCCCAAATATATAGATTAATTCTATACTCGACTCTAGCCACTTTCTCGTCGGCGGGATGTGGCTTCTCTCTGTCTTTTCTACAAATATTTTCATGACTTCTCCTCCGACGAACTTAAGAGTCACTGGTGCCCCGACCACAGGAATTTACTCGTGCAACCAGACTGGCAACAAGGTCCCACCCATTTACAGTTAGATCAACCAAATGCAGCCGACAATTCTACTCCATCAGCTTCTTTTCCCGCACTTCCCGCCTGTGAAACTCCCTTCCATATACTTGCTTTCCTGACGGCTACAACCTCCATGAATTTAAATACAATATTCCCATCTTTCATCCACTGGACTCCAGTCCTTTCTACATCACCCCGTATATCTTGTTCTTTTCCTTTCTCTCTACCTTCGCAGTCTTCACATATGTTCCCATCCTTCTCTTGCTCTTTCTCTGACATTCCCTGTAACTGGTTAGTCCTTCTCTTCACTCTCCTCCTGCTTAAACTTTTGCTCTTATGTAGCCCACTGCGCATCAGTGGCGGTACCGCCTTGCTTGAGGTGAAACGACAAAAACAAAAAGGTAATCAATTCTAAAGCGTTTTTTAAATTTTTTTTTAGTTCTATCATTATTTAAAAAAGCATTAAATTTTGCTGCAAAATTTGGTTTTATTAGTTAAACACAGTGGAATGTAAATCATCTATCAATTTTTTGAAAAATTTTGCCATTATTTCTGAAAATCAGTTCCCAATAATAGAATAAAAAATGCAATATAACTATGACATTTAATTTTATAAGTTTTTAATTGGTTGAAAAAATAATGATAATTAAGAACATTATAATCTGAAAAAAATTTTTTTCGATTAATAATGAAATTTCAAAAGAATTGTTTTCATTTTCTTATTATAATGATTTCTAAAGTTTCAAAAATATTTAAAAAATACTTCAAAGATTTGTTGGGGTTTGTTTAAGAACTTATTAAGTGAAGATTATATTTACTAATCGAAAATTAAAAAGGTTCAATACAAATCTTTGTGCCTTCTTATACTTAAAATAATTAAAAAATTTTTTTGTGTATTTGAATTTTTTTTTGTATGGGGAATGAGCGTTTAACAGAAGGTTTTGTAAATTAATATATATACTAAGTAATATATATAACTAATATATATACTAAGTACCTCTATTTCTATGTGTAAATTTAAAGGTCATTATTTTAACTATCATATTGATTCCAATGAATATCAAATAAAGTTGATCTTATTACAAAGGTTTATTTACTTATTATTATAATCATTTCACCCAAGTAACGTAGAAGTGTCACTGGCGCACAGGGAGTTACAGTGGGAGAATAAAAAAGAGGTACAGGGGATGTCGAAGAAAAGATAAATGATGGATGGGATCCAAGTAGATAAAAATTGGCAACTGATGCTGCATTTAAACTTTTGGAGATTGTAGCTATCAGGGAAGCATGCAAATGAAAGTTAGTTCCACAAACGGGAAGTGCGAGAAAAGAAACTTTTAGAGTAGAAGAGGAGGTTACATTTACTATTTCGTCTGTAAAAGGGTGTAATCTTTTGCTTAGGTTTATTATTATCAAATCATAATGATATATATAGTAGATATAAAGTATTAAAATGCATCTTTATGAAAACAGCAGTTATACTTTATGTGCCGTGTCCCCTCAGGACGTAGGTGATTATGGCTCTCCACAACATCCTCTGTTGTAGTTCTTAAGGAACTTGGTTTCCTGTTATTTCTCCTAAACCCTATTCCGACATCCATTTACTAAAGTTCTTTAAGTATGTTACGCGTTGTTTTCCTCTCTTCTTCTTACCCGCCATCTCTTATTTGGGCTCTTTAACCTCATCCTTTTGTTCACAACCATGTATTCTGTCTTTTTGCAGTTGATGTTTAATCCTTTCTTGTCTCTTTCATCCACTACCTTATTTTTGCAGTTTTAATTCTGTGTCTGTTATCAATACTGTCATATCCCTTATGTTATTAAGATTGTAGACGCCAATAATGAAGCCTGGTAGGACATACACTACCAGCCATAATTATATAGGCCACCCGAGTATTTTTAAAAGAAATGATGCATTTCATATTATTTTTACTATTGCCAAATGAAAATAGAATGGTTCTTTTGTTATTGTTACTTTACAAACTTTTACCAGGCAAAGAAGCAAAGATGAACGCGTCCGAATCACCCTAATCTTGTTTCATTTTTTCATTGATGAAACTGCAATATAGGTAATTATTAAATATTTATAAATTTATTTTATGCACATGTTATTGTGCAATATTAACAAAAGAACCATTCTATTTTCATTTACAATTATTCACTTGGCAATAAATACTAAAAAATAGTATGAAATACATCATTTTTTTAAAACACTGGGGTGGCCTAAAAATTAATTTTTTAAAATATCAATCGTTATCTACTGTTTTCTTGAATCATGTACTTTTATGATCTTCTGGTAACTCCTAGTGGCCAATATTGCCTTCCTTGGAGTGAAATTAGAAGAAAAGGATAATCTCTCCATTGTCCTAATTTACACTACCGGCCATAATTATTAGGCCACCCGAGTTTTTTTTTAAAAGAAATGATGCATTTCATACTATTTTTACTATTGCCAAATGAAAATAGAATGGTTCTTTTGTTATTGTTACTTTACAAACTTTTACCAGGCAAGGAAGCAAAGATGAACGCGTCCGAATCACCCTAATCTTGTTTCATTTTTTCATTGATGAAACTGCAATATAGGTAATTATTAAATATTTATAAATTTATTTTATGCACATGTTATTGTGCAATATTAACAAAAGAACCATTCTATTTTCATTTACAATTATTCACTTGGCAATAAATACTAAAAAATAGTATGAAATACATCATTTTTTTAAAACACTGGGGTGGCCTAAAAATTAATTTTTTAAAATATCAATCGTTATCTACTGTTTTCTTGAATCATGTACTTTTATGATCTTCTGGTAACTCCTAGTGGCCAATATTGCCTTCCTTGGAGTGAAATTAGAAGAAAAGGATAATCTCTCCATTGTCCTAATTTACACTACCGGCCATAATTATTAGGCCACCCGAGTTTTTTTTTAAAAGAAATGATGCATTTCATACTATTTTTACTATTGCCAAATGAAAATAGAATGGTTCTTTTGTTATTGTTACTTTACAAACTTTTACCAGGCAAGGAAGCAAAGATGAACTCGTCCGAATCACCCTAATCTTTTTTCATTTTTTCATTGATGAAACTGCAATATAGGTAATTATTAAATATTTATAAATTCATTTTATGCACATGTTTTTGTGCAATATTCACTAGGCAATAAATACTAAAGAATAGTATGAAATACATCATTTTTTTAAAACACTAGGGTAGCCTAATAATTATGGCTTGTAGTGTACGTAAAACCATTACTATATATATATATATATATATATATATATATATATACACTACCGGCCATAATTATTAAGCCACTCCAGTTTTTTTTAAAAGAAATTATGTATTTCATACTATTTTTATTATTTATTGCCAAGTGGATAATTCTAAATAAAAATAGAATGGTTCTTTTGTTATTATCACTTTGCAAAATTAGACAAGGCAAGGAAGCAAAGATGAACTCGTCCGAATCACTCTAAATTTCCTTCATTTTTTCCTTGATTAAACTGCAATATAGGTAATTATTAAATATTTATAAATTGATTTTATGCACATGTTATTGTGCAATATTAACAAAAGAACCATTCTATTTTCCCTTACAATTATTCACTAGGCAATAAATACTAAAAAAATAGTATAAAATACATCATTTTTTTAAAACTTTAAAACACTGGGGTCGCCTAATAATTATGACCGGTAGTGTAGTTCTCTCAGAATCGCCTGTATTGGTTGAATAAGTCCGGTGAGGAGTCACATACTTGTTTTACATCCCCTTTTTATTGTTCTATGTTTAGTTAATTCCTTTTCTATTCGTATGTATTCCGTTTGCTGCCAGTATTGGTTCTTGATATTTTTTCCAAATATGTCGAGGTTGTTGAGCAGTTCTAACAGATCTTTGTGATGTACTTTATCGAACATTTTTACTTAGTCTATAAAACACAAGTATCCGTCTTTTAGCATTTGATTGGCTTTTTCTGATAACATTGCGAGCATAACTAACGCGTTCATTGTTCTAGTGTCGTTGATGAACCTACACTGTTCTTGTTCTCTTTCCGGTCTGATTCTGCTGCGGGTTCCAGTCATCGTAATTCGGATGATCAGTTTCTTTATATGACTCATTCAAATGTTTTTCGAAATTTCCATTTGAAATTAAGAAAATAGTAAGAGCCACCAGGGATAGGGAGATGTGGAGAACCATGATCGCCTACGACCTGAAGGGACAGGGCACATAGAAGAAGAAGAAAAAGAAAAAGAAGAAGCAAAATATGTGCGTTGAGGTGCAGTGGATATCGGTTCAGAACGAGAAATCGGAGAGCCATGTTCAAATGTCAGTCATTTACGTGTAGGTACCCTCGGGAAAGATATTAATCTGTGACTTCTCCCTTCAGTTATGTATTATATAACAGGACAAATTGTGTTCTATAGCTTTGGCTGGAAACCAGTCTACCGCAGAAAGTAACGGCAACTACTATGAGAAAATCTTCTGCACAGTCAGTCATGTCTCTTTCAAGACATGATCGCCCAAGCGTGTATTACGTATGGCACTTAGTTGACTTACTGAAGTAAAATACTCACAATATTTAGGAAAAAATGTTAGTTTAAACTAATGGTTTCTTTTTTATGTGTATTATACTTCAAGCAAAATTGTTATAGAGGAGATGAAAAAGTATGTATACAATAATGGCTGCTACTATAGCGTGAGATTTACCTCAATATATCGTCTACTTAGGTGCAGCGAGGAGATGTACAGTGTCCCTGTTCACACGTGGTCATTAAGCGACAGGCGCACACGTCCAGACAATTGAGCGATCGTGGTTGGGTGCTAAAACGATGATACTCAAGAAAAAGCGAGCTGTTGGCAGCCAGCTGATTTCGTCTCACCTTGATCATCTTTGCTGGAATATGATGGGAAAAATTTCCAATGATCTATTTGTCAGTCAGTCAGTTAAGTGCCATACACGCATAAGTGATACACGCTTGGGCGATCATGTCTCGAAAGAGACATGACTGACTGGGATTCTGCCCAGATTATCCCGCAGTAGGTTGCCATTGCTTTCTGCGCTAGACTTGTTGCCAGCCAAGGCTATAGAACCCAATCTGTTCTGTTATTTAACCCATAACTGGAAGGAATAGACGGATTAATACCTTTCCCAAGGGTATTTGCGCGTAAGTGAATACAATGGATTCAACTGGAATTCGAACTCGGCTCCCCGGTTTCTCGTTCCGAATCGATATCCAATGCACCACAACGCACACCCTGCACCACAACGCACTTCTATTTGTACCATTTCTAAAAGATTTGTGAAATGTTTATCTCTAAAATAAATACATGTATTGTATTTGATAGCGTGTTAATTCTAACTCTTAAATATGAATATACATAAATATACATATATATAAATATTAATATAAGGTTTAAATAAATATGTATGCGCATGCAATATCATATTATAGTTCGATGCTGCGGTAGACCTCACGCTATGTTGAGGTAGACCTCACACTATAGCCGGAACGGAAGGCAGACCTCACGCTATGTGGAGGTAGACCTCACGTTATAGCCAGAACGGAAGGCAGAACTCACGCTAAGCTGAGGTAAACCTCACACTATTGTCGGAATGGAATATAGACCTCACGCTATGTTGTGGTAGACCTCAAACTATAGCCGGAACGGAAGCTAAACCTCACGCTATGCTGAGGTAAACCTCACACTATAGCCGGAACGGAAGCTAAACCTCACGCTATAGCCGGAACGGGAGGTAGACCTCACGCTATGTTGAGATAGACCTCACACTATAGCCGGAACGGAAGGTAGACCTTACGCTAAGCTGAAGTAAACCTCACACTATTGCCGGAATGGAATATAGACCTCACGCTATGTTGTGGTAGACCTCACACTATAGCCGGAACAGAAGGCAGACCTCATGCTATGTTGAGGTAGACCTCACGCTATTGTGGGAACAAGAGGTAGACCTCACGCTATGTTGAGTTAGACCTCACACTAAAGCAGGTACGGAAGGTAGATCTCACGCTATATTGAGTTAGACCTCACGCTGTAGCCGGAACGGGAAGTAGACGGCACGCTATGTTGAGGAAGACCTCACACGATAGCCGGAACGGAATGCCGGCCAAGGCTATTGAAGCCAATCTGTCCTATTATTTAACCGATAACTGGCTAGTCAATCAGTTAAGTGCCACACGTGATACACGCTTGGGCGATCATGTCTCGAAAGAGACATGACTGACTGGGCAGAAGATTATCCCGCAGTAGTTTGCCATTGCTTTCTGCGGTAGATTGGTTGCCGACCAAGGCTATAGAACCTCTGAGTAATTAGTATCATGGCTGTGACTACGAACTAGAATTATACCTACTTAGAGCCAAACCAGAAGCAAAAATTAAAATAAAAGGGCTGAAAAAATACAGACATACACGCAGATAAACAGACACACACATACACACACAAACATCTTGTCTTTTATATATATATTATCGATTTTCTACACTATTGTAAGAACTGCAACCTTGAAACTTCTGAATATCGTTTCTTATGTCTTTGTCTATGAGTTTATCAAATTTCCTTCTATAACCCGACTTTTTCGATTATCGATTTTCGATATTTATCGGGGGTACATCGAGACAAAACCTAGCTAAGAACACTCGCAGACGCTTATAGTACAACTGTGTAAGTTTTCAAGAAAATCGGTTCAGCCGTTTCGGAGTCTATAGGTAACGGACACACACACACACACACACACACACACACAGCATTTTAGCATTTTTTTTTTATTAAGGTTATTTTTTAAATTATTTTATTAATTTTTATTATTCGAACATTCATGAGTTCATCATGATCTGAATAAAGGCCAGGAGGTCATTAGGGTGTCATTCTGTGTCATAGCATAGTCAATTTAAATTGTTGCACCATTTCTTGTTTTGCTCGTCAACAGTGTAAGACTGTGGAAATATTGGGGATGGGTCCATATGGCTTTGATTTTGTTGGAACTTATCTCTAAGAGATGTTAAGTTTAGCTCTCAGCATCCGAATGTAGGTTCCATCAAGCTTAGACTATAAGATTTTAGTTAATGGCGAAGCAGTGGCACCATACATTATCACTGCCTCTACAGTGGCTCGAAAAAAGCTCCGTTTGAGGTTGTCTGGTAGATTTCCAGATTCAGTCATACGTGATATACGCTTAGGCGATCATGTCTCGAAAGAGACATGACTGACTTGGCAGAAGATTATCCCGCAGTAGGTTGCCATTATTTTCTGCGGAAGACTGGTTGCTGACGAAAATATAAAACCCAATCTGTCGTGTTATTTAACCCATAACTGGAGAGAAGAGACGGATTAATACCTTTTCCAAGGGTATTTGTGCGCAAGCGAATGCAAGGATTTCCAGATTACATAATTCATAGTCTTGGTATCATAGCGGAAAGTTCATCAGAAACATTTATCATGAATATATTTACAGAAAAGGGACAGGGAAGCTATGTTAAGTCGGTGGGAAAGTGACTGCAGCTGAGATGCCAGGTCAAGAATAGTAAAATTGCAGATTAGCTTTGGATTGTTTGCAGAATCTCTAAATACGTAACCTAAGCACCAGGCAGCAACGTTCAAAATATGACCAAAAGAAAGAATTATAAATGTGTAATACAGATTCCGGCGTGAAAAATATTCTACCACGACACAATTAACTAACTTTCCTAGCAGAAAATCTAGAAATTGATTCGATATAATCTTTCTACATCATAACACCGGAAAACGTTAGGCACTGAACACACAATGGTTACTCTCCTTGAGGGTTGGCATCAGCCATGCTGATGGCAGACACAAATGGTTCTTTTAGACGATTAAAAGACCTCAGTTTCGTTTTGCCATTGTTAAAATCTTTCCCCAGTTAACAGCAGATTGTAGTTAATTCTTGAGATTAGCTTCCTGTGGATATAAGCATTGGTTAATTCAGGTGACTTGACAAAAGAGTTGTGAGTTCAATAACTGGCTATAGCAGTGATGAACAAATAAATTAAATGATAGGAAGATAACTGCATGACTATTGGAATGAGAATGATATGTCCTAGTGATCGAAAGGTTCGAAATTCCTAGCACTTGAAGAAGGCCGGAGCGTACAACAGCCGAAACGTCGTACAAATGGCAATAAAGATGAAGACAATAGTCCTCCCTCTCTCTCTCTCTCTCTCTCTCTATATATATATATATATATATATATATATATATATAAGCGTTTATTAAGATGACGCTTAACTGACTGACTGATTGTTCTGTAGAGTCAAATATATATAATGGATTCTCCCGTCGCGTTCAACGTATGAGGGTCCAACCTTTTTCCAGCAGGACAACCACACAGAGATTTGTTTATAGTGGTGAAGGCATTGTGTAGTACCATCCACACTTCTTGGAACTGCTGATAACAAACAATTGGTGCAGATGACTGCCACAAATCGCACGAACAGCAGACCTCAATTATTTAACCCATAATTGGAGGGAACGAACGGATTAATACCTTTCCCAAGGGTACCAGTGCGCAAGTGAATGCAGCGTGCTCGACTGAAATTGGAACTCGGCTCACCGATTTCCCCCTCCAAGCCGACATCCACCGCACCCCAACGCACATCCGTGAGTGCTAACAGCACCTGGTATTCTCAAGTGGTCACCCACCTAAGTACTGACCAGGCTCAACGTTGCTTAAGTTAAGAGTCAAATATATATATAAGAGTCAAATATATATATATATATATATATATATATATATTTGACTGATATGTTCTGTAGAGTCAAATATATATATATATATATATATATATATATATATATATATATATATATATATATATATATATATATATATATATATATATATATATATATATATATATATATCTATATTTATATATATATATAAGCTAAAACTAAAAGAGACCCCATTTTGAAATGGGAAATAATAAAAAAATGCCCTAACATTAACAAAGGCAGTAAATTTTGTAGGTTATGTGATGAGGAGAAGTTAGCGATAGCTAGATTCGAACCTGCTCACAACCTTATTAATGCCAAAACTGAAATATTGAATAGGTGTAGATTCCATAAAGCTAAATTTCTTGCTTAGTCTTTGGTTCTTTTTTCTTTTTTTTTTTCCCCTTTTTTCTTTTTTTTTTGAACCTCCCCCTCCCCCGTCGGGTAGGCTGGTCTGTCTGTCTTTGTTTGGTGGTGTCTATTTATTTGATTAGTCCTTGGTTTGCCTTTGCCCTGACGAGCCGTTGTGTGAAACCGCGGTAGGTTTTGGCGATCTTGTGATTTTTTTACGTGTATATATATATATATATATATATATATATATATATATATATATATATATTTGACTCTACAGAACATATCAGTCAGTCAGTTAAGCGTCATCTTAATAAACGCTTGGACATTGATGTCTCGAAAGAGACATGACTGACTAGGCAGTAGGTTGTCATTTATTTCGGCGGCCGAACCGTCGTAATATGGCAATAAAGATGAGGACAACAGTTCGAACAATGTAAATAATGAAAATACTACCTCATCTCAGAAGTATAGATAAATAGCTTCCAATCTGGTTGGTTGGTTGGTTCATTTAAGCAGCATATCAACCTTCATCAGGCCATTTAATCGTTTTGATTTGTTTTATTTAGTTTATTTGTTTGTTTCAAGATTCATTGGGATTTGTTTTTAAGGGCATGGTCCCTAAGTCCTACCTTTGTTATTTAACCCATAACTGGAGGGAAGGGACGGATTAATACCTTTCCCAAGGGTACCAGTGCTTCAGTGACAAAAAATAGTTAAAAAATAGTTTAGTTACAAAAAATATCAAAGGCAGTTCGCAAATTTGTAATGCGGTTCTATGACGTCACACCGCGGGATAGCGCGAAATGACAACAAAACCATGTATTCAAATGCCGTGTAATGTGTTATGACCAGATTTAAACATGATTTTATTAAGTGTTGGTTGTTTGGATTTAATGTAGATGGTCTCCAATATCTGAAGGTTCTTTTTATTGTGTGTATGAGTGAGGATTATTGTATTATTGACTAAAATCTGTCTGATATTACCTACATGTTTATGTTTTTCTGAGAAATGTTGTTTAATACACACACACACACACACACACACACACACACACACACACACACACACACATATATATATATATATATATTAATGTAGGTTTCATTGAATAATATAGACAAGTTTTGTCTATTAATTTTGTGTAGGATCCGTTCATACCGTCTGATATACTTGATGTTGATGTCGTTGAAAGACAACAAAAAATCACAGTAATTGTTGATTTTTTTATCGGGTCTAAGCTTTCGGCTCACATAAACCATTATCAAAGAATAAATATTAACACACAGTACACATAGAACATTTAAGTTATTGACAACAAAGAGAATTGTCATTGTCTTTAATGATATCCACGGTAGGGATGGACTTATATTTTCAATTCAATACATGGACTCTATTACCTTGACAGGCAACCAGTCTACCGCAGAAAGTAATGGCATCTTAATGCGGGAAAATCTTCTGACCAGTTACATCTCTTTCGAGACATGATCGCCTAAGCATGTATCATGTATGGCATGTGTGATACTCGATTAGTGCGGTAAAACATTCTTCAGTTTAACCATAGTTTTTTATATTTTACCTTGTACAGTTTAACCACACTAATCGAGGTATTATATATATATATTCCAGGGCACTCTGGAAGTATGGTAGACTTTGAAAAAACAGAAGCTACTCTAGCATCTACGCATCGCTCATTCAGTAATGAATTAGAGTACTCTAACTACTGGCGTATGATAGATCATACGCTAAAATCTACTTCCTTCTACCGAGTGCCCATAACTCAGAGGTAGAATCGCCGACTGGCATCAATGCGGTCGGGCTTCAATCCTGGGTAAAGGCAATCAGATGTCTAACCGTACTGATGAGCTGAGATACAGCAAAACAGATCTATCTGCGGCTGTCTCTCTCTCTCTCTCTCTCTCTCTCTCTATATATATATATATATATATATATATATATTGATTATTTAGTTACTTAGTTTTGGTCATAATAAAATTTGCCCAGTACACAGTTGTATTAAAAAGTGTTCAATATTGTAGAACTTTTGAATATTCTCCATTTGTAAACAAGTTATTACGGGACCTAGGTTTCTACCACGTGGTGTCTTCAGGCTATTTGCAATAACCAATTTTACCGTATTTATAAGTTGGTAGGATGTGTTGTTGGGATTCATAAGTCAGTATGATGGGTTGTTACGCGAGCGTGCTTAAAAAAATAATCCCCCCCCCTAAAAAACTCCGATAAAATCAGTTATTGCAAATCGCCTGAAGAGACCTCGTGGTAGAAACCTAGGTCGCGTAATAACTAGTTTGTAAATGATGAATATATATATATATATATATATATATATATATATATATATATATATAATTATATTTATTTATAAATTATAGTTTAGAACATGTACAAATTTATTCATAATAAATATTCATAGCTCTATTTTTATATTGAGCACTGTTTTGAATTAATGTTTTGAAAGTTGTTAATATTTTCTTCGTTCCTTATTCACTTGGATATATATATATAATTATACTCATCTAGGTACCTGGGCGAGAACGGACAGTGACGTTTTTTGTTTTGTCTTGTTTTCACCTTTCTTCTTAACTATAACCGAGTTTGTTTTTTCTTTGATCCGACTAAATTGTTTCCTTAGATTTTGGCTTTTTAGACGAGGTGCCAAAGTGCCAATATTTTTACAACATTTAATCAATGCCAAGAGGTCGTCGTTCAAAGATGGCCGTTGACAGCGGAGTTCAAAATTCCGCGTACACTTCGTGCAAAAGAGAAATGAAGTAAACCCGACTTCTTGCACGAAGCCTTTATTTGTGGCTTCAATCAAAATATAAAGTCACTAGCACTTTGTCAATCAATTTTTTTTATATAAGGTCAAACAGAACAGCGTTCACAAGTACACTTAAGGTGCAAATACATTCATATATATATATATATATATATATATATATATATATATATATATATATATAAAGTACTGTGAAAAAGTATTAGCTCAAGAACTATTTTATCTTTTATGAGGCATATTGACAGAAAATAAACAATGTAATAAAAGTAATTTTATTTGATTTACTCAACAAATGCTTTAATAAGAAAAAATACTTGTTACAAAATAAATTTAATATTCAGTATAATAGCCTTTTGCTTTGATCACAGCCTTCATTCTGTCATCACAAGCTTCTTCAATGTATCTAATGGTATCTCCAACCAAACAGCTTGTATTTGTTCCCAATGTATGTCTTGCGAAGTAACATTAGATTGGTCAATTTCTTATATCCAAAACATCCCATAGATGTTCAATAGGATTAAGATCAGGGCTTTGTGAGGGCCAATTCAAATTCCGAAGCCTTCCTTCCTCTTCCTCTTTAGTTAAATAATTCTTACGAAAGTTTGGCTTTTCGCCATGAATTTAATTTCAGTGAGGTTTTTAGGGAAATCACCCCTGTCCTAATACTTTTGCACACAACCGGTAGTGTGCAAAAGTGTTAGGACAGGGGTGATTTTAAAATTTATTTTGATGCTTCATAAAAGATAAAATAGTTTTTGTCCTAATACTTTTGCACACTACTGTATATATATATATATATATATATATATATATATATATATATATAGTATATCGAGGCAGCAAGTAATTTTCTAAACATATGCTGTTAAATATAAGAGACAATGAATGTCTATTATGTTTAATCATGAGCCGTTCTAAACGTAGTATTTTTGCTTTAATTTCAGTTGAAAATAAAGACAGAAATTCTCCAACATTTGGATAATTATTTATTGATTTTCTTCTAAGCTTTCGGTTCACATGAGCCATCTTCAGAGAGGTTGTTTAAACTGAAATATTATAACATCCACCATCAGCGACGATTTTATTTTGTGTTGACATAAAACTCCGCTTGGCAACGGCAATAGTTACCAAAAATAATAAACGCAGTTCTTAAATTTGCGATGCGGTTTTATGACGTCACACCGCGTGATAGCGCGAAATGACAACAAAACCATGTAGTCAAATGCAATGTAATATGTTATTTCCGGTTTTAAAGTTGATTTTATTGAGTGTTGGTTGATTAGATTTGATGATTTTATGATTATGATTTAAACATAATAGACATTCATTGTCTCTTATATTTAACAGCATATGTTTAGAATATATATATATATATATATATATATATATATATATATATATATATATATATACGTGTGTGTATATATTTGTATGTGTGTGTATGTATGTATTTAAAACATTTTCAGATATACTACATATGTGCGTTCAGGTTCATTGGATATCGGCTCGGAAAGAAATTTGTCGGTCGAGTCGAAATCAACTGCACCACAACGCACATGCTATGTAATATCACTTCTCCAATATTGTGGGGAATGCTGGACAATCTTCTCACTGGTGAAGAAGATACTCGAAACGACGGAAAAATGTTTCTACAGACAGATGACAAGAATATCATAGACTAAACAACGAGGAATTTTAAAAAGAATAAGAACTAAAAGAACACTTATACTTAAATTTGGTAATAGATGATTGTTATTTTATATTATATATATAATATTATATATATATAATATTATATATATAATATTATATGTTTATATTATATATATATAATATTATATATATATAACATTATATATATAATATTATATATTATATATTTATATTATATATATAATATTATATATATATAATATTATATATATCATATATATATATAATAAAAATATATAATATATAATATTATATATATATAATATTATATATTATATATTTATATTATATATATAACATTATATATATAATATTATATATTATATATTTATATTATATATATATATATAATATTATATATATAAATATATAATATAGAGCTGTGAATATTTATATTACCTATATTCCCTCCTTTTATGTTAAATCTGTCTACAAAATTTCCGAGACATTCATTAATCAACTATATTCACTACCCACCCAACTATATATATTTAACAGCATATATATATATATATATATATATATATATATATATATATATATATATATATATATACGTGTGTGTATATATTTGTATGTGTGTGTATGTATGTATTTAAAACATTTTCAGATATACTACATATGTGCGTTCAGGTTCATTGGATATCGGCTCGAAACGAAATTTGTCGGTCGAGTCGATATCAACTGCACCACAACGCACATGCTATGTAATATCACTTCTCCAATATTGTGGGGAATGCTGGACAATCTTCTCACTGGTGAAGAAGATACTCGAAACGACGGAAAAATGTTTCTACAGACAGATGACAAGAATATCATAGACTAAACAACGAGGAATTTTAAAAAGAATAAGAACTAAAAGAACACTTATACTTAAATTTGGTAATAGATGATTGTTATTTTATATTATATATATAATATTATATATATATAATATTATATATATAATATTATATATTATATGTTTATATTATATATATATAATATTATATATATATAACATTATATATATAATATTATATATTATATATTTATATTATATATATAATATTATATATATATAATATTATATATATCATATATATATATAATAAAAATATATAATATATAATATTATATATATATAATATTATATATATAATATTATATATTATATATTTATATTATATATATAACATTATATATATAATATTATATATTATATATTTATATTATATATATATATATAATATTATATATATAAATATATAATATAGAGCTGTGAATATTTATATTACCTATATTCCCTCCTTTTATGTTAAATCTGTCTACAAAATTTCCGAGACATTCATTAATCAACTATATTCACTACCCACCCAACTATATATATTTAACAGCATATATATATATATATATATATATATATATATATATATATATATATACGTGTGTGTATATATTTGTATGTGTGTGTATGTATGTATTTAAAACATTTTCAGATATACTACATATGTGCGTTCAGGTTCATTGGATATCGGCTCGAAACGAAATTTGTCGGTCGAGTCGATATCAACTGCACCACAACGCACATGCTATGTAATATCACTTCTCCAATATTGTGGGGAATGCTGGACAATCTTCTCACTGGTGAAGAAGATACTCGAAACGACGGAAAAATGTTTCTACAGACAGATGACAAGAATATCATAGACTAAACAACGAGGAATTTTAAAAAGAATAAGAACTAAAAGAACACTTATACTTAAATTTGGTAATAGATGATTGTTATTTTGCTCTCACACAAAGAAGAAAGGAGTCTTAGATCATCAAACAAACACAGGGTATATTATAATAATAGGAATATTGGGAACCAACTGCGGTAAAGAATTCTAGGAAGATGAAATTGTTATTTTAGAAGATGAAGTATTTTTTTTAATCATTTCACCTCAAGCAAGAGAGTTTTACTGCCACTGGTGTGCAGGGGGTTACATAGGAGGAAAGTGATGAGAAAGAGTGACAGGTTATAGGGGTGTGAGGAAGTGAGTAAGAGAAGGATGAGAATACTGGTGTGATGAGAGTGGAGTGGAAGCTGTGAAAGTATTTGTAGAAGAGACACAGGGACGCCATATTACGCAGGTGAGAAAGTGACAGCATCTGAGCCGCCAACTCGGAATCGACCACATTACCGATTCTCCGTTGTCAAGAACCTCGAGGTGATTAGAGAGAAGCTAAATTTTGTTAGAAGCAAAGAAAATAATACAAAATAGTTATGCAATGTCAGCCCCACAACGTAGCAATGAATATTGAATAATTTCCCCAGAGATGAAGAGATTTATACGCAACAGAATTGGTTCTATAGATATGTTAAGAATGCAGTAAGCGGAACTTGGACACTTGTACATAAAATAACAAAAAAGCGATTGAAATTTCTAGCATCTAAACTATAATAAATGGAACATTCTCTCTGTGTTTGTGTGTCTCTGTGTGTCAGTCCGTTACCTATAGACTCCAAAACGGCTGAACCGATTTTCTTGAAAAATTACACAGTTGTACTATAAGCGTCTACGAGTGTTCTTAGCTAGGTCTTGTGTCGAGGTACACCAGATAAATATCGAAAATCGATAATCAAAAAAATCGGGTTATAGAAGGAGTGGTCCGATTTTAATCAAATTTGTTACACTCATAGACAAAGACATAAGAAACGATATTCAGAAGTTTGAAGGTTGCAGTTCTTACAATAGTGCAGAAAATCGATAATATATATATATATAAAAGGCAATATGTTTGTGTCTGCTTATTTGCCTGTATGTCTGGATTTTTTTTAGCCCTTTTATTTTAGGTTTTGTTTCGGGTTTGGCTCTAAATAGGTATAATTGTAGTTCTTAGTCCCAGCTATGATACCATTTACTCAGAGGATTTATTTAGCCTTCAAAATTCAGTTTACGACGAAAAAACTTATTTGATATCGATACCAGGAAATTAAAATTTGACTTACGTCCATTCATTTTTCTTTCAGTCTACGGTTTCGCTTTAACTGAAAACAACGATTGCTTTTTAGTCTTTCGTGCCAACGTTCAAAGAGTCTGTGCTCCAGACCCATGGATTAGTTTTAAAGCTTTCATTCCACCCGAGCAACGCCGGGCTATACTGCTAGTAGTTCCATTATAAGTGTGGTGTTGGTTTTTGTGGTTAAAATCGTCACAACTCAATACTGTACGTACACACGCTTCGGTTGTAACTCACGACTCCCAATACGACCTTCTCTGAAAACGTAGTAACATTGATCCCGATGTATTTGGAAGGGATGCGCTATCGATTTATCTGGAAATGGGAGAGAAAGACCAGACCGATGCTGAGAGTATTGAGAAATTAAAGACAGAATTTTCGGAGGGTGTCTTTGACGCCTATAACAAGCTGAGAAGACTTACCTGGACCGGAGAATTAGTGGACGTGTATGCAACAGAAATAAGGCGACTAGCAAGATTGTTCAGTTATACCGGACGAAGCCTTGAGAAGACTGTTAAAATAGCTTTCGTGAGACCCGCCAGTATCTAATCAGGCGCGGTCGCCATATCAATTTTCTTTTTAGCACGTAACAGGACCTTACATGCTACATAAACTCGTACAGATTGAGGTAAGTCTCTTCCGACAGGCATTTTATCACAATAAGAAAAGGGTTTGGAGAATTTCCCGTCTTCTGAGTCCATCATGCACATATATAAATCTACCATCCGCCCGTGTATTGAATACTGGTCGGGCGCCCCTGCTATTCACCTCTTCTTCTTCTTCTATGTACCCTGTCCCTTCAGGACGTAGGCGATCATGGATCTCCACGTCTCCCTATCCCTTGTGGCTCTTAGTATGTTTGCTCCTGTTGATCCTGGCAATTCCCGTTCCGTCATCCACCTGATCAGATCCTGCAAATATGTTATCCGCTGCCTTCCTCTGTCTCTCCTTCCTTCTATCTGTCCAGTCAGTATCAGGTTCTCCAGGCTCTCCTTCCTCATTGCATGTCCCAGGAACTTCAGTTGTCTCTTCCTGATGCTCAGCATCAATTTCCTTTTTGTTGCCATTCTTTCTAACACTTCGTCGTTGCTTGTATGCTCAGTCCACGATATCCGTAGCATCCTTCTGTAGAACCACATTTCGGCCGCTTCCAGTTTTGTCCTCATTTTTGATGATATTGTCCAGCATTCACTGCCGTATTGAAGAACTGACATCACGTAGCAGTCTAGCACTCTTTTCTTCGTTTCTATTGAGATCTTCCTGTGTGTTAGTATTTTGCTTATCTTCTGGAACGCGTCCTTTGCCATGCCAATTCGCCTTCGGATCTCCATGTCGCACTTTCCATCTCCTGTTAGAACACTTCCTAGGTACTTAAATTCTTGTACTTGTTTGATTCTGTTATCCCCCACCTGTATTTGGCATTTTGGGTTGTATCTGTTGCTGATGACCATTCTTGAAAAAATCAACGAAGAATCTGTAATGTGATCGATACCGACTTGGCAGCCAACTTGCAGTCGCTCTCTCACCGGCGTGACGTGGCTTCCCTGTGCATCTTCTATAAATACTTTCACGGCTTCTGCTCCAATGAACTTAGATCACTGGTTACCCTCTAGGTATGAATTTACACGAGCTACTAGATTAGCAAATAGGTCCCACCCTTTTACAGTGAAACCGATAGAATGTAACCGCAATTTCTACTCCACCAGCTTATTTTCACGCACTTCTCAGCTGTGGAATTCCCTTTCATATACTTGCTTCCCCGACAGCTACAATCTCTAGAAATTTAAATGTGAGATTAATAGACATGACCTGTCACACTAAATCGCATCCATTCTATCAAGCTCTTTTTTCATCTATTCCACTCCATCCTCGGTATTCTCATCCAGGAGGAGGGTTCTTCCTGACATTTCTTATAACTAAATCCTCTTTCTCATCACTTTCTCCTATGTAACCCCCTGCGCTTGGGCGATCATGTCTCTTTCGAGACATGACTGACTGGGCAGAAGAGTATCCGCCAGTAGGTTGCCATTGCTTTCTGCCGTAGACTGGTTGCCAGCCAAAGCTATAGAACCCAATCTGTCCTGTGATTTGACTCATAACTGGAGTTAGAAGAAATAGATTATATTACCTTATTATATTAAATATAATTAGTGGGGGATCAGTTTATTACTTCTTAACAATAGAAAACCAATCCCCCACTTTATGCTCAGTAGATGTTTTAATTATGTTTCAAAAGGTTATATTCAGTCAGTCAGTTAAGTGCCATACGTGATACACGCTTAGACGATCATGTCTCGAAAGAGACATGACTAACTGGGCACAAGATTATCCCGCAGTAAGTCGCCATTGCTTTCTGCAGTAGACTGGTTGCCAGACAAGGCTATAGAACCCAATATGTCCTGTTATTTACCCATAACTTGAGGGAGGAGACGGATTAATACCTTTTCCAAGGTTATTTGCGCGTAAGTGAATGCAAGGAATTCAACTGGAATTCGAACTCGGCTCCCCGATTCCTCTTTTCAAGTCGATATCCACTGCACCACAACGTACCTTATTTAGAATAAAATTCTTTTCAACTCTTTCCCTTGATCAAGCCCGTCACGGGACAAAACGCGTACGCGAGAAGAATATAGTTTCCTTCTTCTTACTTACCTCAGATTAAAACTGAGTACAATTCCACACACACACACACACACACACACACACACACACACACACACACATATATATATATATATATATATATGGTACGGAAAGTTCCGGAGATTAACGTGGTGAAATTAACAACTGACATGTTTAATTCATTGTCATATTTAATTTATTGAATGTCTAATTTATTAAATATGTCAGTTGTTAATTCCATTTCATTACTCTCTGTAACTTTCCGTAAAATTATCTGTTAAATTTTTTTACATTACGATACATTACAGAGCACATAACATTATTTTACAGTGGCAGTAGAATGCCTTTCTTGGGGTGAGATGATTAAAAAATAAAGCCACAAACAAAAACAAAGGACATACTAAAAGCAAAAGAGCAGGAAACAAGCAAAAAAAAAAAAAAAAAAAAAAAAAATCACCCGGAAAGATCAAATGATATTTATGATGACCAAAATTTGGGTCACCCAGTGACGATCAAACTCAATCAAGTGCCATAAGTGAGACACACTTGGTTGATCCTGTCTCGAAAGAGACATGACTAACTGGGCAGAAAATTTTCCCGTAGTAAGATGTCATTACTTTCTGCGGTAGACTGGTTGCCAACAAAGGCTATACAACCCAATCTGTCCTACTATTTAAACCATAGCTGAAGGAAGAGGCGACAGATTAATACCTTTTCCCAAGGAAATTTTTGAGTAAGTGAATGCAACCTGTTCAACTGGTACTCGAACTCGAATCCTCGATTTCTTATTCTGAACCGATATCCACTGCACCACAACACTCAGTCAGTCAGTTAAGTGCCATACGTGATACACGCTTGGGCGATCATGACTCGAAAGAGACATGACTGACTGGGCACAAGATTATCCCGCAGTAGGTTGCCATTGCTTTCTGCGGTAGACTGGTTGCCGACCAAGGCTACAGAACCCAATCTGTCCTGTTATTTAACCCATAACTGGAGGGAAGAGACGGATTAATACCTTAATGCGCGTAAGTGAATGCAAGGAATTTCCCCGATTTCTCGTTCTGAGCCGATATCCACTGCGCCACAACGCACATCCCTACAACACTAATCAGTCGAAATTGTTATAACGAATCGTAATTGATCTGGAGGAGACGAGCTTGTTAACCATTACATAACGTCGAAGTGTCCTGAAAACGGTTATCTAAGAGTATGTCTGATGAGCTCCAAGGCCAAAAATATATGTCACTCAGTGAGGTTCCATCTCACTATTCAGTCGTTATTGATCTGGGAAGACAGACTTGTTAACGTAGAAGTGTTCAGAAAATGATTATCTAGGCGTAGCTCAGATGAGATCCATGACCAGAAATATGCGTCACTCAGTGAGGTTTCATCTCACTATTCAGTTATAATTGACTAGCAGTATATCCTGGTGTTGTTCGGGTGTAATGAAAGCTTTAAAACTAATGCATGGTCCTGGAGCTCAGACTCAGCCGAAAGAATGTTTGTGTGAAGTTTGGTGAGAATCGGATAAAAATTGTGGATTTGTATAAAGGACATACGGACTGATAAACAGACACACACACAAACATCTTGCTTTTTATATATATATATATATATATATATATATATATATATATATATATATATAATCGATTTTCTGCACTATTGTAAGAACTGCAACCTGTTTCCTGTTTAGGATGTGATTTCCGGTTTTTCTCTTTTCCAGACTTTTCACACTTTTTTAAAAATTTTATTTTATCTTATTTTTTTCAATTGGAGTAGATAGACTAAACTATCACCTGGTTCACACTCCACCCACGTCTATTGAACAGGTGAAGAGGCTCATCCCTTGTTTCCTGTTTAGGATGTGGTTTCCGGTTTTTCCCTTTTCCAATCTTTTCACTCTTTTTTTTAATTTAATTTAATTTTTTTCAATTGAAGTAGATAGACTAAACTATCGCCCAGTTCACACTCCACCCACGTCTATTGAACAGGTGAAGAGGCTCATCCCTTGTTTCCTGTTTAGGATGTGGTTTCCGGTTTTTCTCTTTTCCAATCTTTTCACTCTTACGTAGCCCCCTGCGCATCAGTGGCGTTTTCGCCTTGCTTGGGGTGATATGATCAATATATATATATATATATATATATATATATATATATATGTATATATATATATATATATATATATCTTTGTCTATGAGTGTATCAAATTTGATTAAAATCGGACCACTCCTTCTATAACCCGATTTTTTCGATTATCGATTTCCTATATTTATCGGGGATACCTCAACACAAAACCTAACTAAGAACACTCGCAGACGCTTATCGTACAACTGTGTAAATTTTCAAGAAAATCGGTTCCGCCATTTCGGAGTCTAAAGGTAACGGATACACAGACACAGACACATACATACACAGACAAAGTTCCATTTATAAATAAGTTTAGATTTGGCGAGACATGCCTGTAAACCATTATATAACATTAAAGAGTCCAGACAATGATTATCTAAACGTAGCTCAGCTTTGATCCAAGAATAAAAATATGCGTCACTCAGTGAGGTTTCATCTCACTACTTAGTCGTAATTGGCGAGGCAATTACCCCACCTCGAAGTGCCTAAAAGAAATACTAATTATGCTCCCCAATAAAATGATTTTATTCTTACTTAAAAAAAATAATGACTTTTTTAAACGAAATAAACGCCACGTCTCTCGTCTCCATAACAACGAGAATAAAATGTCTGCATTATTTCAGCTTGTTAACGCAAGCAATGAGAAGGCACCCCTTCTAACATTCTCCGAGTTTAATGTCACTTGTCTGCGATGACGGTACACCATTTTGGAAAGTCATTTTCAAATACCAACGTAAACTTAGTTTCTGTGTTTTTCGTTCCTTGCTGTGCCGTTTGGTCACAACACTTTAGCCCAAACCATTGTGTAGAAATATCTGGAAGAACAAACAATTAAAAAGAAAAAAATTATCTGAGAGCGGACACCCACAAAAACGGCCAAAATATACCAAGTAACAGTAAAAAAAAAAAAAAAAAAATGTCTGATTTTATTATCATTATTTTGAGAAAAATGCATTCTCCTTTTTATCGACCATCTTTTATGCGTATTTTTCCTTCAGGTCATGGAGGTAGATAGCTCTTCATAACTTCTATATTTCGTAGTAATATTTGTCTTCTTCCCAGTCTCTGTTGGGCCATCCATTTACTTGTTAAATAGGTTTTTCTTTATGTAAAATATCCTTTATGGACGTAGGAGATCATTCATTATTGCATAAAAAATTTAACAAGATTTTAAAAAATCATTTCACCCCAAGGAAGGCAAGAGTGCCGCTAATGCGCAGTGGGTTACAATGAGAGGTGAATGATGATAAAGAGGAACAAGTTACAGGGGTTGTCAAAGAATCGATAAGAGAAAAATGAGAACACTTATGTGAAGAGAGCTGCATGAGAGTAGAGTGGAAAGTGAAATGAACATGATACAAGGGCTTGTCAGGGAAAGGATGCAAGTCAAGATTATAAGAGATGGCAAATGACATCGCATATAAATTCTTGGAGATTGTAGCTGTCAGGGAAGCAAATAGACGGAAAGGAATTCCACATTTGGGAGGTGCGAGAAAAGAAACCAATAGAGGAGAAGATGCGGTCATATTTGATCGGCTTCACTGTAAAAGGGTGGGACCTAGTCGCTAGTCTAGTAGCTCAAGTAAATCCATGCAAAGCGGGCACCCGGAAGCTAAGCTCATCGAAGCAGAAGCCGTGAAAGTATTTGTAGAAGTGACAGAGGAAAGCTACATTACGTCGGTAAGAAACTGACTTTTCATGGTGAAAGATCACTTTTTTCTTCTTCATTTGTGGTCGTTTTTTGGCAATTTCTTCTTTAAAACGCCCCATTAATTCCATATAATATTCGCTATTGTTCTTTCTTTCTCAAGGTAATCGATGAACAAAATACCTTGCACTTTCCAAAATACGGAGGTCAAAACCTTGTCTGCTGATGTTTGCGTTTTCGGTCGCTTTGAACGGCTTTCACCTGCTGCTGTCGACTCAGCTGGCTGCTGATTTGACTCCGAAGTGAAGAGGTGGATCTGTGTTTCATCCATTATCAAATATTTACGCAAAAACCCCTTCTTGTTGCGTTAAAACAGTTACAAACAACGCTCTGAATTGTCGACGTGTTGTTGTTTTTGATCGACTATGAGCAAACGCAGCATCCACTTTGAACACATCTTTCTCATTGACAAATGTTCAGGCAAAATGGTGAATACACTACCTTCTGATATGTTCATCTCTTCTGCTATCTCATACAACTTTAATTTACAATCGATCAAAACGAGTTTGTAGACTTTTTTGGTGTTTTCCAGACCTGATTTCGGGCTACCTGAGCGTTCAGCATTATTTGTGTCTAAACGACCGGGCTTAAAATCAGCATACCACCTCTTAACGGTTGTTTCCGACGGAGCAGAGTCCGAATAACACTTATCAAGCCATTCCTTTGCTTGAATAGTAACTTTCACATCAGAAAGTAATGCATTATCAACACACTAAATTCAGATTCTTACATTGTTTTGAAAATTTGCAACAGTAGCTTGACTAAAATAACTGTAATTTGTAAACTAATGAACCCAAAGTTTGTCACGTGCTATTTGAAGATTAGTAATTCATAAAAATCATATGGATCTTTTATTAGTGGCGCCATCTATATGTCAGACCCAGGACTTATTGAGTGATGTGTTATTATGACATAACAAAATAAAATCATTCCTTTTCTTTATATTAGGAAAAAACTTATAGTAATACTAGTGTACAATCATACGTTTGTAATTCGCACAAATATTCAAACTATTTATATACAGTACTGTGCAAAAGTATTAGGACAAGAACTATTTTATCTTTTATGATGCATATTGACAGAAAATAAACAATTTAATTAAAGTAATTTTGTTTGATTTACTCAACAATTGCTTTAACAAGAAAAAAATACTTGTTACAAAATAAGTTTATTATTTAGTATAATAGCCTTTTGCTTTGAAATAATAAAATACTTGCGACAATTTAACAATCGCACTTAGTATATATATATATATATATATATATATATATATATATATATATATATATATATATACAGTACTGTGCAAAAGTATTAGGACAAGAACTATTTTATCTTTTACGAAACATATTAACAGAAAATAAACAATGTAATTAAAGTAATTTTACTTGATTTACTCAACAAATGCTTTAACAAGAAAAAAATACTTGTTACAAAATAAATTTAATATTTAGTATAATAGCCTTTTGCTTTGATCACAGCCTTCATTCTGTCAGGCATTGATATCACAAACTTCTTCAATGTATCAAATGCTATCTCCTGCCAAGCAGCTTGTATTTGTTCCCAAAATGTGTCTTGCGAAGTAACATTAGATTTACCAATCCGAGAGTGGAGAATAAGAAAAATGTCCGTCATATCCAAGGATAATAGAATAATGAGTAGTTTCAAAATACCTTGTTTAATAGAAAATAGGAAAAATTAAATATAACTTCTTTTTAATACATTTCTTTACACCTAGTTTTAAATAATCAATATTCATTAGCAATTTACTTGGCTTTTCACCCTGTATTTGAATTTCACTGAGGCTTTTAGGAAAATACCCCCTGTTCTAACACTTTTGCACACTACTGGTGTTAGGACAGAGGGGATTTTAAACTTTATTTTGATGCCTCATAAAAGATAAAATAGATCTTGTCCTAATACTTTTGCACAGTACTATATATATATATATATATATATATATATATGTGTGTGTGTGTGTGTGTGTGTGTGTGTGTGTGTGTGCGCACGCGCAAAACTTGAACCTATTTTTCGTGGACACCCATATTTGTGTATAAGTTCTATTTATTTTTTAATATTTTTAAAACAGTATATTTATTATCGTGTACAGGCCTGAATATTCGAAAAATTTTATTATCTTATATCATCGGCAAAAAAAACTTATCGTTAGATCCAACATGCTTATACTGATTCGGCTACGAAAGACATTGCCAATCAAGCAAGGCTAAATAGTGCCTTTAAACGAAATCCTTCTTGCAACAGATTCTCAAAATTTCCTGTCCGCTTAGTTTCATATCCAAACATAAACAAAATAATTTCTGAAGAAGCAATGAATTTTTCACTTATTAATCCGACAGATACATGTTCACTAAAAATAACCATTAAGTGATTATATATATATATATATATATATATATATATATATATATATATATATATATACGCTACCAGCCATAATAATAAGCCACCCAGTTTTTTAAAAGATGTATTTGATACTATTTTTAGTATTTATTGCAAAATGAAAATAGAATGGTTGTTTTGTTATTATTACTTTGCAAAATTTTACAAGGCATGGAAGAAAAGATGAACTCATCCGATTCACCCTAAATTTTCTTCATTCTTTCAATGATGAAACTGCAAAATAGGTAATTATTAAATATTTATACATTCATTTGATGCACATGTTATTGTGCAATATTAACAAAAGAACCATTCTATTTTCATTTACAGTTATTCACTTGGCAATAAATACTAAAACATAGTATGAAAAACATTTTTTTAAAACACTGGGGTGGCCTAATAATTATGGCCGGTAGTATATATATATATATATATATATATATAGCAAATAAGTTCTCACACATTGTTACCCAGGTTTCAACCGTTAGGTATCTTTAGGCAGATGGACACTAAATACACTTTGGTCTACTTTTTTCTTCTTGCTGAATTTTGTATTGAGCACTTTTTATTGTTCATACATTGGGAAGGTCTGTTTTCTGCCTCCCTTTTTCATTGCCTTCAGTATATATATATATATATATATATATATATATATATATATATATATATATATATATATTAATGCAGGTTTCATTAAATTTTGTCTCTTAATTTTGTGTAGGATCCGTTCATACCGTCTGATATACTTGATGGTGATATCGTTGAAAGACAACAAAAAATCACAGTTCGGGTCTAAGCTTTCGGCTCACATAAGCCATTATCAAAGAGTAAATATTAACACACAGTAAACATAGAGCATTTAAGTTATTAACAATAAAGAGAATTAAATTGAAAATATAAGTCCATCCCTACCGTGGCGGATGGCCGAAGACAGTGACAAAATAGTGGCGTTGTGGTCCCTGATCTGATTACAGGCATTTGAGTACGTTATTGGAAATATCAAAATTGATCGTATTCAAACCAGGTTTAAATTGTTTAATGTTGATTGCTTCCAGGATTTTTAGTTTCTGTTTATTATTTTCTTGTTTAAGTATGTACGTGTACCTTATATATACATACATATATATATATATATATATATATATATATATATATATATATATAAAGTAAACATTTTCAACAACAATCGGCGCCAGTCTGTTTCATGTTTAATCGCAGTCGTCAGATCAATAGTTTACAGTCATTTTGTAATTCGCATATATATATATATATATATATATATATATATATATATATGTGTGTGTGTGTGTGTGTGTGTGTGTGTGTGTGTGTGTGTGTCTTTGTGTATATATATATATATATAATGATGTCAAATCCGTGAATGGTAAGGGTAATCCAACAAGATCTCCTTAATATAAAATATTAAGTGTTATATCGGTATAGAGAGGTCAATGGATGTTATCCAGAGCAACATGATATTTATACAGAAAAACTCAACACATCACGTAGACTGGTTTTATATATATATATATATATATATATATATATATATATATATAGAGAGAGAGAGAGAGATAGAGAGAGAGAGAGTGGAAATGAAGTGGAAATGAAGTTTGAAAGTTTTTTTTAAATAGACAGACGCTAACGCGATGTCTTTAAAGAACGTCCTCGTTCAAAAACACAAAAATTACGTGACAGTCAAAACATGGGGATAAAATATCAACATTGAAAAAATAACACCCTTGAAAATGGCCAGTGAAGTGACTGAAAGCGCTTAGAAAGTTAAAAAAATATGGATTATTTTTACACTCCTTATCTTTAGCAAAAGGAAACTTGTGAGAATACTGGAAAAAAATTAAATAAAAATTAATAAAATCTTCCTTGTAAAATCTTCACAGCTTGGTATGAACCTCAATGTCCATTTTTATTTTACCAAGGCTTTGATCAAGAATTTATAACCTCCTGGACACCAGTCTACTGCTCTACTCTCTGAACGAAGGCTGTGACTAATTTTATTTATAATTTGCTCATTTACACGAATCAAGCATGATTAACTGTTATATGCTATTAATTATTTTCAGGGTTGGTTTTACCTTCATTCTGACATTTCGAACCGAAGTCTACAATTTCAGAATTCTTCATTACTGCTTACACCCAAATGTCTAACATTGCTATTGGAAATATTAAATTACCATTTTAAGAGAACAAGACTGACCACAAAAGATTGGGTCACCATTAATTAAAATCGTGATGGAATCAACGACGACTACATCAATGTATTTCCAGTGATGTAATGACACTTTATACAGATTGAATTACGAGGTTTGTCAACGTTGGGCGTTGTGGTGCAGTGGATATCGACTCAGAACGACAAATCGGGGATTCGAGTTCGAATTCCATTTGAATTCCTTTCATTCACTTACGCGCAAATACCCTTGGGAAAGGTATTAATCCGTCTCTTCCCTGCAGTCATGAGTTAACTAATAGGACAGATTGGGTTCTAAAGCCTTAGATAGTAACCAGTCTACCGCAGAAAGCAATGGCAACCTACCTCGAGACTGACTGAATAGAATAGTTGAAAACATAATTTAAACCATCTACTGGGCATAAAATGGGTGATCAGTTTTATATAGTTATGAAGTAATAAACTGACCCCCAACTAATTACTACTTAATAATATAATACATCTCTCCCCCCTCTAGTTAGGAGTCAAAAAATAGGACAAATTGGGTTCTATAGCCTTAGATGGCAACCAGTCTACCGCAGAAAGCAATGGCAACCTACCTCGAGACTGACTGAATAGAATAGTTGAAAACATAATTTAAACCATCTACTGGGCATAAAATGGGTGATCAGTTTTATATAGTTATGAAGTAATAAACTGACCCCCAACTAATTACTACTTAATAATATAATACATCTCTCCCCCCTCTAGTTAGGAGTCAAAAAATAGGACAAATTGGGTTCTATAGCCTTAGATAGCAACCAGTCTACCGCAGAAAGCAATGGCAACCTACCTCTGGATAATCTTCTGCCCAGTCAGTCATGTCTCTTTCGAGACATGATCGCCCAAAGCATATGTCACGTATGGCACTTAGTTAATCGTCAACGTCTTATTCGTGTATAATATACATTTTTGCACCGTGTTTTAAGCTGAAATGTTATCGCAGCGTTTTATACATGAGGACTAAATATTAAAGTTTTTATGCCACGAGAATCGGTACATACAGGGCGGTATGACCGAATGTTATATCTATTGCATGTATTTAACAAGGAAAGTAAATCATTAACCAAACACGATCAGTCAGTCAGTTAAGTGCCATACGTGAAACACGCTTGGGCGATCATGTCTCGAAAGAGACATGACTGACTGGGCAGAATATTATCCCGAAGTAGGTTGCCATTGCTTTCTGCGGTAGACCAAGGCTATAGAACCATCTCTGTCCTGTTATTTAACCCATAACTGGAAGGAATAGACGGATTAATACGTTTCCCAAGGGTATTTGCGCGTAAGTGAATGCAATGAATTCGGCTGGAATTCGAACTCGGCTCCCCGATTTCGCGTTCCGAGCCGATATCCACTGCACCACAACGCACATCCAAACACGACATTTGTCATAAAAAGAATGTTTTTCCTTGTACATGGCGCACATTTTAATTTCTCTCACTAATATCCGTTACAAAAAAACTAAAAAAGTGAATTTTGCTCTGAAATTTTCAATGTATAGTGTTTTTTTTTTTTTGCCTGTTTCTTCGTTGTTCAATTTTATAGTGATTATCATAGAGTAATTCTATTTCTTATTCTCTGTGCCGTATCCTTTCAAGACGTGGACGATCATGGTTCTCCACATCTATCATTTGCAACACTCAGTCAATTTATTTCTTATTATTCTTACCATTCCAGGATCTGATTTCAACGTACGTTAAGTAAGTTACTCGTTGTTTTATTTTGCTCGTTTGCCTTCAATATGTACCATCTGTGTCAAATTCTCTAAACCCTCTTTCTTCATTATGTACACCAGAAATTTACACAAGTTCATTAAATAAGTTACTCGCTGTTTCCCTCTGTTTCTCTTGCCTTCAATATGTACTGTGAGTGTCAGATTCTCCCAGCCCTCTTTCCTCATTATTCATCTCAGAAATTTACACAAGCTCGTTAAGTAATTTACTCGTTGTTTACCTCTGCTGCTCTTGCTTTCAATATGTCATGTGAGTGTCAAATTTTCCAAGCCGCCTTTCCTCATTACGAGTCCTCAGAAATGTCAGCTTTTTCTTTCTGAGTTTAAACATAATTGTACTTCCTGCTTCCATTTTCCCTAAATTTTACATACTTGATGCATCCATTGTATTCCCAGCATTATTCTGTATAACAACACCACGGCTACCCCAAATCTCTTTATCTTTGAGGCGGTGGTTCAGCGTTCACTGCCATATTAAGGAATTCATATGAGATGATCTTCTCTTCAAATACATTGTTTAGCTTGCGGGAGACAGCTTTTGCTTTTCGAAGTCATATTCGGGTTTTGGTTTTTTGTTTGCAATAACATGTTAAAGGTATTTTCTGGTATTTAAATTTTTATGCCTACTTGATTTTGCAAGACATCCTCATTTCACTGCTCACCCTTTGGCTTTTTCTTGTTTGCTTGCTGACAACCGAATATTCTGTATTTTTAGAATTGTGTGTGTGTGTGTGTGTGTGTGTTTGTGTGTGCGTGTAAATGTTATGTTTGTTAGATTTTTGCATGTTCATTCGTGAGCATTTTTCCTCTTATACCACTTGTTTTAGATAAACATACAAGAGCAATAACATTTTGTTATGCAATAAAATGTTTTTGATGTGTGTTTATAGTTGGTAATATTGGTATTAGCAGGGTTTGGGGGGTACATTCGCAGTAAAAAGAGATGTAAAGATATCTTTAAATCCTGTTTATTGTTTCATTGTAAAAAAGTCTTATCAGAAAGAATTCGGCTTAATGTCTGCTTTTCTTTTCCTATAATTTTTAGGGTCCGGTTACACAAAACACTCACTACCTAAAATATACAAATGCCGATCATTTAAACCAAAAGCTCCCACTACCTAAGATATTTAGATGACGTTCATTTGAACCAAAAGATTTCCCTTCTTCTTCTTCTTCTTCTTCTTCTTCTTCTTCTTCTATGTGCCCTGTCCCTTCAGGACGTAGGCGATCATGGCTCTCCACGTCTCCCTATCCCTTGTGGCTCTTAGTATGTTTGCTCCTGTTGCTCCTGGCAACCCCCGTTCTGTCATCCACCTGATCAGGCCCTGCAAATATGTTATCCGCTGCCTTCCTCTGCCTCTCCTTCCTTCTATCTGACCAGTCAGTATCAGGTTCTCCAGGCTTTCCTTCCTCATTGCATGTCCCAGGAACTTCAGTTGTCTCTTCCTGATGCTCAGCATCAATTTCCTTTTTGTTGCCATTCTTTCTAACACCTCGTCGTTGCTTGTATGCTCAGTCCACGATATCCATAGCATCCTTCTGTAGAACCACATTTCGGCCGCTTCCAGTTTTGTCCTCATTTTCGATGATATTGTCCAGCATTCACTGCCGTATTGAAGAACTGACATCACGTAGCAGTCTAGCACTCTTTTCTTCGTTTCTATTGAGATTTTCCTGTGTGTTAGTATTTTGCTCATCTTCTGGAACGCGTCCTTTGCCATGCCAATTCGCCTTCGGATCTCCGTGTCGCACTTTCCATCTCCTGTTAGAACACTTCTTAGGTACTTAAATTCTTGTACTTGTTTGATTCTGTTATCCCCCACGTGTATTTGGCATTTTGGGTTGTATCTTTTGCTGATGACCATGCACTCAGTTTTCTTAAAGTTTATTTGTAGTCCCTTCTTGTCACTCTCCACTGCTACTTTCTGTATGAGGTCTTGTAGTTTCCTTTCCGTGTCCGCAATCAGCACTGTATCGTCCGCATACCTTATGTTGTTCAGGTTGTGGCCTCCAATAACAAATCCTGGCGTGTCATCTAGGGTCCTCAAAATATTCTCGCTGTATAGGTTGAACAAATCCGATGAAAAGACACATCCTTGTCTTCCGCCTTTTTCTATCTTTGTGTATCTACTGAGGTCGTTACCTGTCCGTATGCAGGCCGTTTGCTGCCAGTAGAGATTCTTGATTATTCTTATGTCTTTGCCGAAAATGTCGAGGTTGCCTAGCATTTCCATCAATTCTTTGTGTCGTATTTTGTCGAATGCTTTCGCGTAATCAATGAAGCATAGGTACAAGTCTTTCTTCATTTGTAATGCCCTTTCAGAGAACATCCTAATCATGAATATGGCGTTCCTTGTTCCAGTGTCTTTGACGAACCCGCACTGTTCCTGCCCTATCTCTGGCCTGATTCTGCTTCTCGCTCTATTCATCAGGATTCTGACAATCAGTTTTGTAATGTGACTCATTAAGCTGATAGTTCTGTGTAGTTCGCACTCGTTTGCACCAGGTTTCTTCGGCATCTCTGCTTTGTTGTTCCTGCTCAGTCTCTCTACTTCTGCACATTTGTTGTTGAGCCATTCCTCTTTGGCTTGTCTGCATTTGTTCCTTATCTTCCTGTGAAGTTTTTTATACTCTGCTCCGTGTCTTGGCGTTATTTTTTGTCTCCTTTGCATCATGTGGAGGATCTCTTCGGTCATCCACTCGTTTTTTCTTCTGCGTCTGATTTCCTTTGGGGCTATGTTGTTCGCTGAGGTCACCATCGCTTCTTTTAGTGAATCCCATTTTGAGTATCCTTTTCCAATTTGTTCTTCATATTTCTTTCTCACGCTGTTATTGTATTCTTTCTGCAGGGTGAGATCGTCCTCTAGTGTGTCGTATTGCAGCCTTGGTGATTTGCTGGGCTTCTTCAGTCTTCGGAGTTTCACTTTTAGTTTGCAGATGACTGGGACGTGGTCACTTCCGCAGTCGGCACCTGGGTATGTTTTGCATTGGACTACTGCGTTCCTGAATCTCTTGTTTATAGTTATATAATCTATTTGGTTCTTCGTGTCGCCTCCTGAACTTCTCCATGTCCATAAACGTCGTGGGTGTTCTTGGAACCAGGTGTTAGTAATGACCTGGTCATTGGCTGAGCACCATTGGATCCATTTTTCTCCTCTTTCGTTGCGCTCTCCTAGTCCGAAGTTGCCGTTCGTGTCTCCTTCTCTATCTTTACCTACCTTTGCATTTAAGTCCCCCATTATTATCCTAACTTCTTGGCTTTTGCACTGAGCCTTAGCACTGTCCAGTATTGAATAGAAAGATTCTATTTCGTCCTCCGAGCTTTGAGTTGTTGGCGCATAAACTACTATAATAGCTATATTGAGGGGCCTTCCCCGCAGTTTAACCAAGAGGACTCTCTCTGACAGTTGCCAGTATCCAAGTACACATCTATTCACTTGTTTGTTTAGTATTAAAGCGACCACTTTTTCGTGTTTTTTACCTCCTGCATATATTATCCTGTGGGTGTCGCTACTGAAATTTCCGTTATTAGGCCATCTTGTTTCACATATACCTAGGATGTTGATATTCAGTCTGTTCATCTCCTGTTTGACATTCTCTAGTTGTCTACAGTTGAGTGTCCTGACGTTCCATGTTCCTATACTGAGTTTGACTTTGATGCGCACAGTTGCAGGGTAACGGTACAGAGACACCTGTTGCTCATGTCGTTCTTTCCCGGGCGAGGGACAAATTTTGGAGTAAAATGTCCCCTTTACGCCGTTGGTGCTAACAGTCGCCGGATGACGGTCAGGTGGCAACTGTTGCCCATGCCGGTCCTTGGGAAGCAACCCCCTTCACGCTGTTGGCTTTAATATATTTGTTGTAACTATCCATGGCTGAGCGGGGGTAGATAGTGGAGTGGTATCCCGTTGCCTTCTCCACGATGGTTTATTGAGACATCACCTCTAGTTAGCTGGCCGTTGACTCTTTGAGAGTTCTTCCGCCCTTTGTAGGTTTATATTTTTGGACCTACAGGGATGCTAACGTCCCAATTAAATATACATATATATATAATTGATGTAAAAAAACAAAAAAAAAAAACAAATACTAAGTTTTAACTTAGTTAAAGACGAAACGGCCTTCAGACAACCGAAAAATTTAGTCTATTTTTATAGAACAAAAGTAAATGGTTAGAAGAAAACAGATACAAACTAGTCTAAATTATAAGAACCTGAGAGCTAGAGGCGAAAAAAAACAAAACAAAACAAAATAAAGTCACTCTGAAAGAAAATATATGTACTAAAATATACACAGCATGAATTAAACGAACATTTTCTTTAACTAGTCTAAATTATAAGAACCTCTCAACAGTAATTACGATCAGCATACGTTACCAGTAGTCACAAGAAATAAGATGCATTTTCGACATTTTTGCAGAAAGCTTTTGACTGTCTTTGGTTCTTCTATCAAATTCATACTAATACGGTGCTGGTAGGAACACGTGTGGGTTTTTTTTTTGGGGGGGGTGACGAAAAAGGATTGGTAGGAGAGAAAGGACGATAACTTTTTTTTTTAGACTGAGGACGGAGAGAGAAAAAAGTTCATTTTAAATTCTATAGAATCCTAATCTTATGTCCTAATCTTATGGTAGCTACAGACAAAAAAAAAAAAAAAAAAAAAAATAGGATATACAAAAGAAGTTTATTTAAACTAAAAGCTCTCCCAACCTTAAACAAATGCTGATCATTTAAAACAAAAGTTCACCCTACCAAAGATATACAAATGCCGATCATTTAAACGATAAGCTCTCCCTACCTAATATATAATAATGCCGATCATTTAAACCAAAAGATTTCCCTATTTACGATATACAAATGTCGATCATTTAAACCAAAAGCTCTCTCTACCTAAGATATACAAATGTCGATCATTTAAACTATAAGCTCTCCCTACCTAAGATATACAAATGCCGATCATATAAACCAAAAGCTCTCCCTACCTAAGATATACAAATGCCGATCATTTAAATTCAAAGCTCACCCTACCTAATCTTATACAAATGCCGATCATTTAAACCAAAAGCTCTACCTACCTAAGATATACAAATGCCGATCATTTAAACCAAAAGCTCTCTCTACCTAAGATATACAAATGTCGATCATTTAAACTATAAGATCTCCCTACCTAAGATATACAAATGCCGATCATATAAACCAAAAGCTCTCCCTACCTAAGATATACAAATGCCGATCATTTAAATTCAAAGCTCTCCCTACCTAATCTTATACAAATGCCGATCATTTAAACCAAAAGCTCTACCTACCTAAGATATACAAATGCCGATCATTTAAACCAAAAGCTCTCCCTACCTAAGATATACAAATGCCGATCATTTAAACGATAAGCTCTCCCTACCTAAGATATACAAATGCCGATCATATAAAGCAAAAGCTCTCTCTACCTAAGATATACAAATGTCGATCATTTAAACTATAAGCTCTCCCTACCTAAGATATACAAATGCCGATCATATAAACCAAAAGATCTCTCTACCTAAGATATACAAATGTCGATCATTTAAACCAAAAGCTCTCCCTACCTAAGATATACAAATTCCGATCATATAAACCAAAAGCTCTCCCTACCTAAGATATACAAATGCCGATCATTTAAACGATAAGCTCTCCCTACCTAAGATATACAAATGTCGATCATTTAAACCAAAAAATCTCCCTCAGATATACAAATGATTATCATTTAAACCAAAACTCTACCTACCTAACATATACAAATGCCGATCATTTAAACCAAAAGCTCTACCTAAGATATACAAATGCCGATCATTTAAATCAAATGCTCTCTCTACCTGAGATATACAAATGCGGATCATTTAAGTGAAAAGTTCTTCCTACCTAATATATACAAATGTCGATCATTTAAACCAAAGCTCTCCCTATCTAAAATATACAAATGCCGGTCATTTAAACGATAAGCTCTCCCTACCTAAGATATACAAATGCCGATCATTGAAACCAAAAATTCTCCCTACCTAAAATGTAAAAATGCCGATCATTTAAACCCAAAAGATCTCCCTACTAAGACACAAATGCCGATCATTTAAACGATGAGCTCCCTCTACCTAAGATATACAAATGTCGATCATTTAAACCAAAAGCTCTCTCTACCTAAGATATACAAATGTCGATCATTTAAACTATAAGCTCCCTCTACCTAAGATATACAAATGTCGATCATTTAAACCAAAAGCTCTCTCTACCTAAGATATACAAATGCCGATCATATAAACCAAAAGCTCTCCCTACCTAAGATATACAAATGCCGATCATTTAAATTCAAAGCTCACCCTACCTAATCTTATACAAATGCCGATCATTTAAACCAAAAGCTCTACCTACCTAAGATATACAAATGCCGATCATTTAAACCAAAAGCTCTCCCTACCTAAGATATACAAATGCCGATCATTTAAACGATAAGCTCTCCCTACCTAAGATATACAAATGCCGATCATATAAACCAAAAGCTCTCCCTACCTAAGATATACAAATGCCGATCATTTAAATTCAAAGCTCACCCTACCTAATCTTATACAAATGCCGATCATTTAAACCAAAAGCTCTACCTACCTAAGATATACAAATGCCGATCATTTAAACCAAAAGCTCTCCCTACCTAAGATATACAAATGCCGATCATTTAAACGATAAGCTCTCCCTACCTAAGATATACAAATGTCGATCATTTAAACCAAAAAATCTCCCTCAGATATACAAATGATTATCATTTAAACCAAAACTCTACCTACCTAACATATACAAATGCTGATCATTTAAACCAAAAGCTCTACCTAAGATATACAAATGCCGATCATTTAAATCAAATGCTCTCTCTACCTGAGATATACAAATGCCGATCATTTAAGTGAAAAGTTCTTCCTACCTAAGATATACAAATGTCGATCATTTAAACCAAAGCTCTCCCTATCTAAAATATACAAATGCCGGTCATTTAAACGATAAGCTCTCCCTACCTAAGATATACAAATGCCGATCATTGAAACCAAAAATTCTCCCTACCTAAAATATAAAAATGCCGATCATTTAAACCCAAAAGATCTCCCTACTAAGACACAAATGCCGATCATTTAAACGATGAGCTCCCTCTACCTAAGATATACAAATGTCGATCATTTAAACCAAAAGCTCTCTCTACCTAAGATATATAAATGCCGATCATTTAAACAAAAAAATCTCCCTACCTAAGATATACAAATTATTATCATTTAAACCAAACGCTCTACCTACCTAAGATATACAAATGCCGATCATTTAAACCAAAAGCTCTCCCAAAATAATACAAATCCCGATCATTTAAACCAAACGCTCTCCTTTCGAGACATGATCGCCCAAAGCGTGTATCACGCATGGTACTTAACTGACTGACTGAATATAATAGTTGGAAACAAAATTAAAACATCTACTGGGCATAAAGTGAGGGATCAGTTTTCTATTGTTATGAAGTAATAAACTGATCCCCCATTAATTATACTTAATATAATAATGTAATATAATCTATCTCTTCTCCCTCCAGCTATGAGTTAAATAACAGGACAGGTTGGGTTCTATAGCCTTGTTCGGCAACCAGTTTACCACAGAATGTAATGGCAACCTACTGCGGGAGAATCTTCTGCCCAGTCAGTCATGTCTCTTTCGAGCGTTATCCCGTATGGCACTTAACTGACTGACACGCTTTCAAAATCTACAATACAGCTTACCCAAGGCCAGTAAAATGTTTGAAAATTCTTTGACAAATTTTATTAATTCCTAAGTTACCGGCAAACAGAATTCCATTAGCTGTTCTTAGAATGCTGTGCCGATAAGTTCTTGGGACTATTATTTTTTCATTAATTGCGCAGTCTTGTAAATTTGGGATTTGTGTTGGCTTCCACCTCCCTATTAGAATTTCATTTTTAATAAAATATGTCTTTGAGACACGATCAAGACTCTACCCAAATTTCGATTAATTAATAAATTGTCATTTCAGAGTCCGACTGTTGCTCAGCAATTAGATTCTTACTGGACGGAGAAGTTTCTGCCTTTCCTTTTACCGATTCAGTTCCACATAAACAAACTAACATTACGTTTAAAAAATACCTGAGATATGTCTACTGGTTTGGACTTCTACGAGGGTCATTCAATAAATAAGGGGAATTTTTCGGTATAAGGACTTCTACGAGGGTCATTCAATAAATAAGGCGAATTTTTCGGTATAAGGACTTCTACGAGGGTCATTCAATAAATAAGGCGAATTTTTCGGTATAAGGACTTCTACGAGGGTCATTCAATAAATAAGGGGAATTTTTCGGTATAAGGACATCTACGAGGGTCAGTCAATCGAAAAGGTGAATTTTTCGGTATAAGGACTTCTACGAGGGTCATTCAATAAATAAGGTGAATTTTTCGGTATAAGGACATCTACGAGGGTCAGTCAATCGAAAAGGTGAATTTTTCGGTATAAGGATTTCTACGAGTGTCATTCAATAAATAAGGTGAATTTTTTGGTATAAGGACTTCTACGAGGGTCATTCAATAAATAAGTGGAATTTTTCGGTATAAGGACATCTACAAGGGTCATTCAATCGAAAAGGTGAATTTTTCGGAATAAGGACTTCTACGAGGGTCATTCAATAAATAAGGTGAATTTTTTGGTATAAGGACTTCTACGAGGGTCATTCAATAAATAAGGGGAATTTTTCGGTAGAAGGACATCTACAAGGGTCATTCAATCGAAAAGGTGAAGTTTTCGGAATAAGGACTTCTACGAGGGTCATTCAATAAATAAGGTGAATTTTTTGGTATAAAGACTTCTATGAGGGTCATTCAATAAATAAGGTGATTTTTTCGGTATAACGACATCTACGAGGGTCATTCAATAAATTCGAAAAATTCACTTCGATATAGATAGCAGTTTACCCCGGTTTCATTCGGGTAGTTTAAGGAATGATAAGAATAGAAAACATGTGATGAATTTACAAAGTAAATACTTACACAACATCCACCCCGTCACTTTTATAGATATAGATAACAATGTAAAATGTCTGTATTTGCTTAGGGTGGGAGGGGAGGGGCAACATGTATATAGATATAGATAATATAAAGTGGGGTAGTCGATTCTATATTATAGTAAATACATAAACTGATATATTTTTCTACCGCTGATTTTGGTCTTTTGAAATGTTTCAAGGTGTCGTTAGCGTTCTAAAATTTTGATCTACATCTGAGCGCAACTACCGTTGAGCTAGACTGCAAAATGCAGACGTTAAGTCGAATCTGTCAAACATACAAATACTTACACAACGTCAACCCTCGTCACTTTTATAGATATAGATAACAATGTAGAATGTCTCTATTAGATTAGGTTGGGAGGGGGAAGAACTATATATCTATATATATATATATATAGGAAAGAATATTAATAAAAAGTTTTGAATTTAAAAATGTACTTTCTTTTAACAGTATTTGTTTATTTTTATTATATTTTATATTTCAGACCGCCCTCGGTCCTTCATCAGAAACAACTGATTTTTAAATTTGAATTAGAAACGTATTTCACGATAGCGTTCATACAAATATTTCAATAGCTAAAAAATTTTTTTCAGATATTCCAAGAAATTTTTATCTAAAACAAACAGACTTTCTCTACGGACGTGCCACATGTTGTGAACAAACACACCACGTGATGTAAACAAAAAAATATTCGAACGCTATCGTGAAATACGTTTCTAATTCAAATTTAAAAATCAGTTGTTTCTGATGAAGGACCGATGGCGGTCTGAAATATAAAATATAATAAAAATAAACAAATACTGTTCAAAAAAAGTACATTTTTAAATTCAAAACTTTTTATTAATATTCTTTCCTATACATATTAAGACAGTATACGTGGATGATCATCACTATATATATATATAAAGTGGAGTGATCGAATCTATATTATAATAAATACCTCAGTGAACCTCAAGTGAAATGACTATATCGAATCCATTGCTAAATCCGCTGCTATGAAAGTCTGTTCTACTGTCACTCTCTCACCGGCGTGACGTGGCTTCCCTGTGAAATACTTTCACGGCTTCTACTCCGATGAACTTAGATCACTGTTGCCCCCTAGGTATGAATTTGCACGAGATACTAGATTAGCAACTAGGTCCCACCCTTTTACAGTGAAACAGATGAGATGTAACTGCAATTTCTACTCCAACAGCTTCTTTTCTCGCGCTTCCAGCCTATGGAATTCCTTTTCATATACTTGCTTCCCCGACAGCTACAATCTCCAGGAGTTTAAATGTAAGGTCAATAGACACCTTCTAACACACTAACTCGCATCCATTCTCTCAAACACTCTTCCCATCTACCCAAACCTCATCCTCGGTATCTTTACCCGTGTATCATCCTCCTTCTGACATTTCCTATATCTAACCACTCTTTCTCATCACTTTTCTCTATGTAACCCCCTGCGTAATAGTGGCAGTGGAATGCTTTGCTTGGGGTGAAAGGATAAAAAGAACAAAAAAACAAAAAAAAAAAAACAAAACAAAAAAAAATAACCCTGACTTTGTGTGGTGATAATATATATTTTTCTATCCCTAATTTTGGCTTTATGAAAAATTTCAAGTTCTAAAGTTCTAAGACTTTGATCTAAGCAGAACTCATGTCGATCTAGACCGAAAAATGCAGACGCTAAGTCGAATCTATCAAACAAACAAATACTTTCACAACGGCCACCCTCGTCACTTTTATAGATATAGATTCTGGCCTACTCTAGTTCAATTTGTGTCTGAGACATTTCCTGTGTCTACCGGTAGCTGGCTAAATACTTCTTCCTCGAATATGTTATTATCTACCATATTCTGTTATTATCCTAACCAGACTTGCCTTTTTATGTCACTACCAAATTGCTGCAACATAAAATTTAAAAAAGAAAAGTAAAAAGAGAATTATTTGCTTGTTGCCAAAAGGTATGGCCAAGGTGTTTCACTCTGATAATAGATGGTTTCTTTTCCAGATTCAGATACATGGATAAGGAAAATAACCAATAGAAACGAACAGAAAACGCTTGTATTAAAATGTAACAAGATTTAATAGAGAGCAAAAATAATACAAGGAATCAAAAGTGTATGCAATGTATGCGTTATTAGAATCGAATAGTAAAACTTAACTTTCTGAAATCACAAACATACTCTTTTAATTCTTTTCTTACTCTCTCTCTCTCTCTCTCTATGTTATACTTTTCATTTCTTTTTTCCATTCTTTTTCTTTAGTTCAGTTGTTTGCTTTCTTCGTCAAGCGCATGGGAGTTTTCTTTAGCTACATGCTTTGACTTCTTAAAGATGGGATCTTGTATCGCTAAGTGATGTTCATTTCCTCTTCGCAGAGTTCGACAGTCTGTTGTAAAAATCCAACTTTGAGATCGATAGTCAATCGAATATATGTTCATAAACAGCATGACATTAATGTAGATGAGTTGGATGAAATATTCGGCCTCTTCATTTTACAACCTCCAAATTTGTCGGTGACATGAAAAAGGAGTCTACTGTCTCCAAGTCTGTAATTCAACTCGTAGCAAATGTGAGTTGGATATTCGATCCAGTCTCTTCGTTAAGCAACCACCTCTCGAGATTCAAAGTTCAAGTAGTTAGACGTTTTTCTTCCATTTAATTCTTCGTATTGGTTCACATGACTGTGCGGTGTGTTATTTTAGCCATCGGCCTGACCTTATGTGATTCTACAGAAGGCTGCTGTGGATGTCATGGATCGAGCATGTGAACAATGATGAGGTTTCGGAAAGGATGGAAACGAAAAGGAAATTAATACTGAGCATCAAGAGAAGACAGCTAAAGTTCCTGGGACATGCAATGAGGAAGGAAGGCTTGGAGAACCTGATACTAACAGGCCAACTAGAGAGGAAAAGAGACAGGGGAAAGCAGCGGAAAACATATTTGAAGGGCCTGAGCAGGTGGATGATAGAACGGGGGTTGTGTGGTGTAACAAGAGAAAGCGTGCTGAGAGCCACCAGGGATAAGGAATCGTGGAAGGCCATGATCGCCTACGTCCTGAAAGGACAAGGCACATAGAAGTTTGACTGCTGATTTTTTCAAAAGTAATCAAACAATGGGTGAGAGACTAGCTGTCTTAGAGAAGAAAAGAAAGAGTAATAGTTTATCGACACTATGTCGTTTTAGTAATGTGGGCTTTAAGGATTAATACGTTGTAACGTAACAATATATATATATACCTATCTGTGCCTGTTTCGGCATTCACCCTGGTCAGGTTGAGCCGGCTTCCTCCTAAACGATGAAAAAAGATTTGCTGGGATTTGTTTAAAGGAAGGGTCACAAGTCCTAACCTATATAGACCACAGGCATTTTAATTATTCCGCAACAGGTTGCCAATACCTGCCGCGGTAGACTGGTTGCCAGAGAAGGCTATAGAATCTAATCTCCACTGTTATTTAACCCATAACTGGAGGGAAGGGACAGATTAATACCTTTCCCAAGGGTATTAGCGCGTAAGGCGGGGAGGGAGAGAGAGAGAGAGAGAGAGAGAGATATTTAAGTAAGGAAGATCATTTGGTTGCGTTACCATGGTTTCGAACTATATATAATACACAGTTGTATTAGCAAGTCTTCAGTAGAACGTTCGAATATTTTTCATTTAGAAACGAGTTTTTTCTCTTCAGGCGATTTAGGGATCTTTTACGAACGCGCAATTGAATTTTAGACATTAGGACAAGTTACTTAAGGGTCTTACAACACTTTCATCCATAACTGTATGATCTTAGTAGGTATTTATGGGTGTGGTTACACTTGGACACACACACACACACACACACACACACACACATATATATATATATATATTGGCCTGTTAGTATCAGGTTCTCCAAGCCTTCCTTCCTCATTGCATGTCCCAGGAACTTTAGCTGTCTTCTCTTGATGCTCAGTATTAATTTCCTTTTCGTTTCCATCCTTTCCGAAACCTCATCATTGTTCACATGCTCGATCCATGACATCCACATATATATATATATATATATTATATATAATTAACGAAACTTGGTTATAAACAACCGACCTATGTGGTAGTTTCACCTATGTGGATAGGGATCGTAGATTCGAATCCTGCCGAATGACACATATTTTCGTAATAAAAATTTATCGTAAATCATCAGGCCGGTAGATATAAATATATAATACTGCTTAATTAAAAACATAATATCTATTTAAATATGAGTATCGATCAAAAATAATGTTCAAACAAATCATTACAAATATATATATATATATTAATTTATTTCTTTGAACATTTTTTTAATAGATACTCGTATTTGAGTTGATACTGTGTTTTTAATTAAACAGTATATTTTATATATCTACCGGCCTGAATATTTTTGAGAAGTTTTGTTAGGAAAATATGTGTCATTCTGCAGGATTCGAACCTGCGACTCATAGCAACACAGGAAAAGCCGTCAATTCATCTGACGTGTCTTAAATTTCCGATTCTTTCTAATATTCATCTCTGCTGAAAGCGTAGCTTAATGTAAACAAAAAATATTACGGAAAGTTCCGGACATTTAGAAATAGATTAACAACTGACGTATTTTCATTTATTTGTCTGAACATTGTTTTTTAATATATACTCGTATTTGAGTAGATACTTTGTTAGAAGTCGCAGGTTCCAATCCTGCCAAATGACACAGATTTTCCTGACAAAAATTCTCAATCATATATACTACAGTCATCCGCAGACAGATCTGTTTTGCTGTATTACAGCTCATCAGTACGGTTTAGACTCCGGTCGCTTCCTAACCCAGGATTGAAACCCAACCGAATTGGCGTCAGTCGGCGATTCTACCCCTAGACCACGAGCGTCCAGTAGAAGGAGGAAGGTTTTTTAGCGCATATAAACACACCCAATAGCTAGCGTGCTCCAATTCATTATCGAATGAACGATACGAGTATCTATTAAAAGATAATTTAAAAAAATAGTTTAGAGTATATCCGTCTGTTAATCTATTTCGTATATCTCCGGAACTTTCCATAATATACAGCAACGGTAATATATATATATAATAAAATAAATTTTCAATATTCAAAATTGTTGAATGAACGTTTCAACATGAAATCCCTAAGAGAGATTTCACATCTCCTCAGCAACGGTAATATTTCAAAATTAGAAATAAAAATAAGAATAAAAAGAGAGAATAAAAAATACAAATAAAAAAGAAATAAAAAATAAAATAAAAAAGACAGTTAAGATTTGAGAAATTTACTGCACAAAAAATTTTGGATGCAAATCATGTCTATATTTAGATTTTAACTTTAGGTTGTAAGTGAATATATATATATATATATATATATATATATATATATATATAGAGAGAGAGAGAGAGAGAGAGACTGAAAAATATACATGACAAGTCAATCTCGAATTCAGCCCCCAGTTCATATGCTTTTGTCATATTATTTGTACTGGTGGGGTCTAAAGCAACAGAATGGCCGCCCCCGCCTCCTAGCTAAATTAAATCCCAGTCCGTGCCTGCAAAGTAAAGAAATGGAAATGAGCCGGCTACTCAAAGCCTGCGAATTGGTACGGCTGGGAGTTACAAGCCATCCCACTCTCCTAATTACAATGTCATTATCGTCAGAGGCCTAAATATCACCCACTTTTCTCAATTACCGGAGAGGGAAAAAGAATGAGATTTTGGTCTGCAATAATAACGATTTAGCCAAGGGAGAAAAACTTGCTCGCGATGACGTTCTTTTCTCTTGACGCGTGTATATATCACATGATAAGCTGTCCTCTTCCGGTTTCTAAAATACCATTTCGAAAACTACAGATAATTTATACATACTATTTCTCGCTATATATTCTTATATACTAGCTCATTCGCGGGGCTAGTTGGGCTTCCATCCCAAAACTAAAAGTACATCTGGTTCAGCTTAGAAAACAGCCATGATAATTTAAAAAAAATAACTTTGAATTCCTCAATTCACTCAATGGAACCTCACTTTAACGCTGACTATAATTCAACTGGAATTCGAACTCGGGTCCCCGATTTCTCATTCCGAGCCGATATCCTCTGCACCACAATGCACGTCCATGATTGGGTTCTATAGCCTTGGTTGGCAACCAGTCTCTTGCAGAAAGCAATGACAACCTACTGCGGGATAATCTTCTTCCCAATCAGTCATGAATCGAAAGAGACATGATCGCCCAAGCATATAATCACGTATGGTGGTTAACTGACAGACTGAATAGGATAGTTGGAAACTTGATTAAAACTTCTACTGGGTATAAAGTGGGGGATCTGTTTTCTAATTTTATGAAGTAATAAACTGAACCCCCACTAATTACTATTTAATAAAATACATCTCTTCCCTCTCTTGTTATGAGTCAAATAACATGACAGATTGGGTTCTATAGCCTTGTCTGGCAACCAGTCTATCGCAGAAAGCAATTGGAGTAGACAGACTTATCTATCGCCCGGTTCACACTCCACCCACGTCTATTGAATAGGTGTCGAGGCTTATCCCTTGTTTCCTGTTTAGGATGTGGTTTCCGGCTTTCTCTTTTCCAAATCTTTTCACTCTTGCGTAGCCCCTGCACATCAGTGGCGTTACCATCTTGCTCGGGGTGATATGATTAAAAAAAAATGAGAAATTTAAGGTTATCAAGAGTTCGTGCAAATGTTCGTAGTAGTAATTTGCTGAAAAGAGTTTATGCGTACGTATGTATGTATGTATGTATGAGCATTTGTTTGATAGGAATGTCTTCGAAATAGAGAAGAAGAAGTAAAAGGAATCAGCACACGAGAAGGAAAGAGAAAGAAGACGAATGTCCGGGTCAGCTTGAAGCTTCTCCCGTTACATTTTCGCTTGTCGTCTCTGCTGCTTCCATCTCTGACTGACTGACTGACGCTGATTGAAGCCTCTTATCTAGTCCTTTAGAATTTCGAACTGGATCGCGAAGTCCCTTTAGTCTTGCAAACCGCTTCCATTAGTCAGAAAATCAATTTAACATCTACTTCCGAAATCCGATTTCGACTTTTTCTTTAAGCGCATGGTCAATCCTTTTTCTATTTGGGTGGGGGGGGAACAACAACAACAAAAAAAAAAACAGGATTTCACACGTCGTTGTGAATTTTTGCAAAAGTGAAGAAGATTGATTTTAATTCTTAATTTCCTATCCACTACACATTCGTCAAATCTCGGTATCAAAGAGAAAAGCTAATCAGAATAATGCCCTGGAAGCATTAATAGAAGAGGCCCAGGGAAGCTAGGGTATGGCCGTGAGAAAGTGACTGAAGTCGTGATGCCAAGTCAATACCGAGGACAGATAATCTGGAGGACAGATAATTTGGAGTCTGTAAAAAATCTCTAGATACATGGTAGAAGCATACACACAGGCGCGCACATCCACACAAACACCCATCCGTTTACTTGCTTCCCTAATAGCTACAATCTCCCAAAATTTAAATGCAATGTCAATTACTATCTTCTATCTTCTTGAATCACGTTCATTTTTATTCTTTTTTCAATACCCACTGTACCCATTGTTTTCTCTCGCTTTAACCCCCTGCACGCTAGTGGCAGTCCAACCTTGCTTAGGGTGAAATGTTAAAAGATTTTCTCTTTAAGGGACTCGTTTATAATATCACAGTTAGATACTTCCAATGAAAGGTGTTAAATATAAATTTCTCTTCCTCTATCAAATATATTTAGAGTTTTAGTTTTGTTTAACGGTATATCAACACCTCTGTGGGTTATTTAATGCCAAAAAGGTGGGGTATTATATTTTGTTTTTTTTTTATGTTCGGTTATAGTGAGAAGGTTGATTTAGTCAGATTTTAATGAAAATTTTGTTTTTATTCTTTTTTATTTTAGAAAATTGAAAATATCTAATTTTATATTAAAAAATGTTTTTCTGAGAATAATTGCTTCCTTCAAAAATGTCTTTTTCGTAATATTTTCCTTCAAAAATGTCTTTTTCGTAATATTTTCCTTCAAAAATGTCTTTTTCGTAATATTTTCCTTCAAAAATGTCTTTTTCGTATTATTTTCCTTCAAAAATGTATATTTCTTCTATAAAAGTCTATTTTTATGTATATATTTCTATAAAAGTATATTTTTAGACTTTCATAGTGTTTTAACTCTGTTTGGGGGTTAACTATTTGCTCATAGCTGGGACCATAACAGGTGCTACCACTCCAGGTCAGGGTGAACCTGAGAACAACAGCAATTAAGAGGTGGTTCCATGCTCCTCACAACCTCCCAATCATAGGCTTTGCTGCTGGATTCAGTTTACCGTCTTGCTCAGGACCCATAAAATATATAATGAATAGAGAAATTCTGTAAATGGAAACAGAAAAAAATTAATTTATTTCAATTTAGCATACTTTGGTAAAAATATGACTTTTCTTTTTAAATTGTAGCCCATTGCATATATGGCTACTATATTTTAATAAATCACCGTTTTCAACACGAACAAAGGTGATATTTCTGGCAATAGTGAAATATTTGTTTCAACATTTTTTATGTTAAATTTATTTGATCATATTTCAGCACCCAGTTAAAATGTCATACTTAAAAAACTACTCAAAACCAATGAATTTAAGAAATAAATTAAAACGTGTACATTCTAGGGGAGGTAACTCATAAAATAGTTTAACAGAGTTATCTCCCATTACATTGTATCGGCCGGATGTGTGTTGTGGTGCAGTGGATATCGGCTCGGAACGAGAAATCTGGGTGCCGAGTTCGAATTCCAGTTGAATTCATTGCATTCACTTACGCGCAAATACCATTGGGAAAGGTATTAACCCGTCTATTCCTTCCAGTTATGGGTTAAATAACAGGACAGATTGGGTTCTATAGCCTTGGTCGGCAACCAGTCTACCGCAGAAAGCAATGGCAACCTACTGCAGGATAATATTCTGCCCAGTCAGTCATGTCTCTTTCGAGACATGATCGCCCAAGCGTGTATCACGTATGGCTCTTAACTGACTTAACTGACTGACATTGTATCGTTCTTATGAAATGACTAATGACAAGTTTAAATTCACTTTCTTGGGAAATGTATTAATCAGTCTCTTCTCCCTCAAACTTTAAATTGCTGGACAGATTAAGTTCTATAGCCTTGGTTGGCGACCAGTCCACCGCAGAAAGTAGTGGCAACCTATTCAACTTATTCAGTCAGATATGATCGCCCAAGCGTGTACCATGCATGGAACTTAAGTGAACTTAAGAAAGAGATGGGCGCTGTGGCACAATGGACATCGACTCGGAACGAGAAATCTGTGAGCTGAATTCTAATTCCAGTCGAATAGGTTTCAGTCACTTAGGCACAAATTTCTTATTTGGCAACTGGTCTAACGCAGAAATTAATAGCAACCTAGGCCGGTTAAATCTTTTGCTTAGTCTCGAAAGGGACATGATCGCCCAAGCGTGTATCACGTAAGGCACTTAACTGACTGGATATAATAGTTGGAATAATGATTAAGGCTGATACTGGTCATAAAGTGGGGGGTCAGTTTTATATTGTTATGAAGTAATAAACTGATCCCCCACTATTTACAATAATATAATACATCTCTTCCCCCTCTAGCTATGAGTCAAATAATAGGACAGATTGGGTTCTATAGCCTTGGTCTGCAACCAACCTACCGCAGAAAGCAATGGCAACCTACTGCGGGAAAATTTTCTTCCCAGTCAGTCATGTCTCTTTCGAGACATGATCGCCCAAGCGTGTATTACGTATGGCACTTAACTGACTGATTTGGTGAACGAAAGAAAAGATCTACAGTGTGAAGCAGAAGTTACATACAATAGGGATAAGTATAATTACACATTAAAACGTTATGTACTAGTTATTCAACTTTTATTTATGCTGTTCAAAATGTCTTCCTTTTCCAAAAAAACAAAAAAACAAAGAAAAAACAAAACAAAATAAAAAAAAAACACATTGAAATTTTGTACCTACATTATTCATGAACATGTCGGAGTGTTTCCTCTGTTATTTTGCTGCGTTCATATTTCATTCTTTCTTTCGGTTCCTTAATATATTAGCCCATCTGATAAAGAACTGTTGTCCAAAAAAAAAAAAAAATAGTCCTAGAGGTTTTGTGATCTCAGTGGCCATTCAACAGGTCTTCTTAAAACAAATTAGACAATTACAGCGTAATTAATTAACTAACACCTAAGGTGCTCGACGTTTGCCTCACATTGTACTATACGCACGCAAATTCGAATTTATTCATCAACATATTCTTCTAGGGTGATTCACTGATTACAATTCTTCTTTAACAATTCAATGCCTTTTTTTGTAGAACGATTTGTCTTTGTCCTCAAAACACGCCTCAGTTTCCGATATTACTTCTTCATTGGAACCAAATGTCTTTCCCTAGGGCATTCTTTCTGGACTGCAAACTGCAAGTAATTGCTAGGGCCAGATCTCGAGAATATGGTGGATATGAAGCAATTCGAAGTGCAATTCATGTAGTTTTGCCATCGTTGCAATCGACTTGTGTTACGATGCGTTATCTTGGTTAAAGATCACTTTTTTCTTTTTCATTTGTGTTCGTTTTTTGTCAATTTCTTCCTTTAAACGCACCAATAATGCTATATAATATTCGCTATTGATGGTTCTTCTTTTCTCAGGGTAATCGATCAACAAAGTACCTTTCGTATCCCAAAATACAGAGGTCAAACTTTTACCTACTGATGTTTGCGTCGTTGGTCTCTGTGGACGGCTTTCACATGCTGCTGTCTACTCAGCTGACTAGTATTTTTTTAATTTTTTTATAAGCGTTTCATCCCGAGCAAGGCATGTCACTGCCACTACTGCGCAGGGGGCTACATAGAGTAGAGAAAGGATGGTAAATATAGGAAATGTCAGAGGGTGGGTGATAGGCGGGTAAGGATATCGAGAATGAGGGTTGGGTAATGAGTATTTTCTGAGAATAATTGGGAGTTAGTGTGATAGGAGGTGTCTATTGACCCTACATTTAAACACCTGGAGATTGTAGCTGTCGGGAAAGCAAACTTGTGGAAGGGAATTCCATAGGCGGGAAGCGCGAGAAAAGAAGCTGTTGGAGTAGAATTTACAGTTACATATTTTCTGTTTCACTGTAAAAGGGTGGGACCTAGTTGCCAATCTAGTATCTCGTGTAAATTCGTGCTTAGGCGGCACCAGTGATCTAAGTTCATCGGAGCAGTAGCCATGAAAGTACTTGTAGAAGCGTCACAGGGAAGCCACATCACGCCGGTGAGAGAGTGGTTGCAGCCGGTCTGCCAAGTCAGTATCAACCACGTTACAGGTTCTCCTCTGTATTTTGTCAAGAAGCCCAAGGAGAGCAGCAGGGGCACCCGACCAGATATGGCAGCAGTATTCAATACACGGGCGGATGGTAGATTTGTATATGTGCAGAATAGATTCAGGTGGGAAAAACTTCCGGGCCCTGCACAGAGAGCCGACTTTCATAGCGGCAGATTTGGCAATGGATTCGATATAGTCATTCCATTTGAGGTCTGCCGAGAGTGTAAGGCCAAGGAGGCGTAGTGTTTTACTCTCTGCGAGGCAAGCCTGTCCCATGCTAATGGGAGGTAGATGCGATTGTCGATGGTGGTTAGTTGATAACAGATTCGTTTTAGAAGCATTGAAATTTACTAGCCATTTCCTACCCCAGGCCACTACGGATTGGAGGTCCTTTTCAAGCTCGGCAGCGAAGCGAGGTTTGCTTTGTCGCCCACACCTGGTTTTTGATCGAGGCGAGAGTAGATTGATGTGTCATCAGCGTACATGCCTACTTGGGATCTAATGGCGGCGGGGAGATCATTAATGTACAGCAGAAAGAGCGTGGGACGTAGGATAGAAATTTGGGGGACGCCCGCGTTCGTATGGTAGTTTTGGGAGGCATGCTCATTTAATACTACCTTCAATGTGCGGTTAGAGAGGAATGACTGGATGAGGTCGAACAGGTGTCCAGTTATCCCGTAGCTCCGCAGTTTGCATAAGAGGCCAGCGTGCTAGACCCTGTCGAACGCTTTGGAGATATCCAAGGCAACGGTTCGGGCTTCGCCTTTCTTGTCAAGTGCCCGGTATATGTACTCGGTAATGGTCATTAGCATATCAGCAGTAGACCTGGTGAAGCGAAACCCGTACTGTTTGTCAGAGAGAAGCCTGTGGGCTGTGAGATGCTGAATCACCTCGGCGTTGATAATGGCTTCGAAAACTTTGCCGAAGATCGGAAGGAGACTAATAGGACGGTAATTGGCGGGGTCTGAGGGTTCGCCAGAATTCTTAAATATAGGAACTACACAGGAGGACATCCAACAGGCAGGAAAACAGAAAGCAGATAGGCAGTGGTTTTAGAGTTTAGAGAGGACAGAGGAGAGTTCTGGGGCACATTTCTTCAGTACTGTGATTGGGATTCCGTCCCCGCCGCTCGCTTTGTGTGGGTCAAGTCTTGGAGACCAGCGAGGGTGTAATGTGGACGTTATTTAGTTGAGCCTTAGTTCTGGGTGGGAAGTCGGGTGTAGGTATTCCTAACGAGTCCAGTATCGAATTGGTGGAGAATCTACGGGCAAAGCATTCGGCCTTGTCTGTTGGGGAGGTGAGAACTTCAAATTCATTGATTAGTGGGGGTATTGAAGTCTTGCTCTTTTGTAGAGTCGCTAGTAATATTTGAAGCCAAACTTAGAGGATGCTATGCGTTGCCTCATTTTGGTAGCAAACGCCCTCTTAGCTTCATTCAGTACTTTTTACACTTATTACGTGCTGAGGCGAAAAGGCGCCTCTTTTGGTTCGACGAGCAGCTTCGATAGAGCCGGAAGAAATGGTTCCGGTGGGCAATGGCGGCTGAGCAAGCGGGTGAGAACCAGGGGGACGAATTTGATTTTAGCTGGAATTTCCTGGCCGGGATAAAAGCATCGATGCCAGCCTTAACCCAAGAGGAGACCTCGGACGCAAAGTCTTCGATAGGAAGATCGAAGACGTTGTTCCAGGGGACGTCGCAGAGGAAGTCTCGGAACGAGTCCCAGTCTGCTCTCTGGTAGCAGTATGATATTCTGCTGGTCTCGTTCAGCATCATTTGTGTCTGTACGACCGCGTTTAAATTCAGCATACCACTTAACCGTTGTTTCTGACTGAGCAGAGTCCGAATAACACTTATCAATCCATTGCTTTACTTGAACAGTATTTTTACCATCATAAAGCAATGCTTCACTTAAGTAACTGTAATTTGTAAACTAATAACCCGATTGGACTCAATTTTTGTCACTTTCCATTTGAAGATTAGTACTTCAAAAAAATCATGCTGATATTTTTTATTAGTGATGACATCTATATTATGTGATGTGTTATATATATTCACATACGCATACATACACATACATTGACATACAAACATATATACAGAAATACACATACACATAGATACACGTATACATATTTCTTAATTTCATACTTAATATTTCTTGTTTTCACTCTCGCTTGGTCATGTGTGACGTCACGAGCTGTGATGCAATATTTGCTTCCAGCGTCTTAAATGTACGAGTTTGTTGTTGCTTGGAAATCTTCCATGTAAACAAAAACATTTTGTCATGATGGTTTGTCCGTGTTTATAATATATAATGTAATTTGACATCTTTGAAAATGGCTTATGTAATCCGAAAGCTTAGATTGGATTATTAGAAAAATTACGTATCAATATTGTTATTTTTGTTATTTTTTTCATTTAATAATGCTATTAATGCGTTATGGTACAGTGGATATCGGCTCCGAACGAGAAGCCGGGGAACCGAGTTCAAATTCCAGTTGAATCCATTGTATTCACTTACGCGCAAATGCCCTTGGGAAAGGTATTAATCCGTCTCTTCCTTCCAGTTATGGGTTAAATAGCAGGACAGTTTGGGTTCTATAGCCTTGGTCAGCAACCAGTCTACCGCAGAAATCAATGGCAACCTACTGCGGGATAATCTTCTGCCCAGTCAGTCATGTCTCTTTCGAGACATGATCGCCCTAGCATGTATCACGTATGGCACTTAACTAACTGATTAAGCTTATCAGAGAATATGAAAAATATTTACAAAAAATAGACAAAAGTTGTCTATATTATTTAATGAAACATTCATTCATTTATATATATATATATATATATATATATATATATATATATATATATGTGTAAAACAATATATCAATATACATACTTGTACATCAGCCAAATACTACTTGATAGTAATGGTGGTTAGACCTGAAGCAAGGGAGAGAACTCAATAAATAGTTTTAGTGAGTGATCCTTCGTTATTTAAATTAATATTATTTGACTTTTAGTTTTAACTTTACAAATGCAGGAAATGATGTGTGAATACTATAACGGTTATCAAAGAAGAGTAAATGGAATAGACAATCTGGGTTCAAATCCATTCGGATCTGGAGATTTATTAGGTCAACTAAGTTCAAAAACGTCTATTTTTTTTCTGTCATAATTTTTGATTACGTCAGACATTAATTGATTTTTTGTAAATTCTTTGACAATGGATGAAACATTGATTATTGCAAATATAAAAGAAAAATAAATCCATTGGCACTTAATTCTTGAAGTGACATAGTAAAAAAAATAAATTGATTAAAAAGCAGCAATTATGCCGGTTTTCATTTGAACAATAAGGACTGCCCCAATGAGGCTTACCAGTGAATTGAGAAGAAAATTAAGGAGATACAGTTTTTTTTTAAACTATGGCGATGTTCTTGTAAGATGTTATAGTGATTTTTAAAACACGCTAGAACGCGCCCTGTAATTATTTTAAGATGTTATTTTTTTCTGTTGTAACGATGGAATTTTGGCAGACCTGAAGGAGACTACCACCACCTTTAAATTTGTCGTTTTGCTTTTTTTTTTTACTATTTTTTTTTTTCAATGCAATCTTAACGATTGCACCCTAAACTTTCTGATTGAAAAAAAAAATTGGAAAAATTTCAATATTTAAACAATTTTAGTGGGGACTCAGTTTTTCATTCAGCGTTATAGTAAATCGATCCTCCATTTTGGAACCACTCGCCAGTACGACATTACCATCACCTGTAAATTTGTTGATTATCAACTTTTCTTTTACTTTTTTCAGTGCAATCTTATCGATTAAATCCTAAACTTTCCGATTGACAAAAAAAAAAAAAAAAAAAAATAATAATAATAATAATAATTGTAAAAATTTCAACATTTAAACAATTTTAGGTTGGTGGGGGGGGGGGCTGCTCAGTTTTTCATACAACCTTATAGTAAATCGATCCTGTGCAATTAACTTTTTTGCTTGCGCATATTCAACAACTGAATCCTTTACGAAATTTTTGAATAAAGCCATTCTTGGAGTTTCCGTTGAAGATGTCATCGTAAGAACTGAAGAAAACTTGAAAATAAGAGCAACACCCCCCAACAAAAAAAAAAAACAAAACAAAAAAAAACAAAAAAACAAAAAACAAAGCGACCCCGACGCAAGTGGTTCCAAAATGGTGGATCGTAGGATCAGTTTACTATAACGTTTCATGAGAAACTGAGCCCCCACTAAAATTGTTTAAAAATTGAAATTTTTCCAATTTTTTTATAATCAGAAACTTTATGTAATAATCGATAAGACTGCGCCGAAAATTCAAAAATAATGAAAAACATCAAATTTAAAGGTGGTGGTAGTCTCCTTCAGGTCCGCCGGAATTTTTTTTGTAAAATAAGCGTTTCAATATAAAGGAACTAACCGGAAATTGGTAGAAATGTAAAATGGTATTAAATGTTTGTTATATGAACTTCAATAAGTTGCAGTTAAACTTGTAATAAATTTTGTTGAGTGTTGGTTGGAGGATTTTAATATAGAGGGCTTCGAGAATTAGAAGTTTTTGTTTATTATTTCATTTTTCTGTATTGTGAAGATAGACAGGAATGTGTTTTTAGACGTTGTGCACTAGAACTTGTATTTGACAAATGACGATATCTTAATGATGTTATGTTGTGATCATTAAAACAACATATGCACTTACTACTTCGTCAGAGATGCAATCTCTAAAGATACATTTAAAGTGGTATACAATGTTGTCATTTTTCCAAAATACTAGTTGACTGAGAAGAGTTATTGCGTATGATTAAGTTGACTGCGTTAAATTTAATATCATATATAATTAATTTTATTTTTCTATTGGAATCTGTGGGGAATATATTAGTATTTATAAGATATTTTACAACTTTTTCATCTTGTTTATCATTAGAGGGCGTTTGATTACAGTATATTCGGTTGATATGTTTAGGGTTATTTGAAAAAGTATTACGTTCGTTTTTTTATTTATGTTAAAATTATTAATGAGAATTTGTTTAATGTTTTTGAAGTTATTATATATATATATATATATATATATATATATATATATATAGAGAGAGAGAGAGAGAGAGAGAGATTTAGTGTATCGAGGCAGCAAATAATTTTCTAAACATATACTGTTAAATATAAGAGACAATGAATGTCTATTATGTTTAATCATGAGCCGTTCTAAACGTCGTATTTTGGCTTTAATTTCAGTTGAAAATAAAGACAGAAATTCTCCAACATTTGGATAATTTTTTATTAATTTGGTTCTAAACTTTCGGTTCACATGAGCCATCTTCGGAGAGGTTATTTAGACGGTAACACAATAACATCCACCATCACCAACGATTTTATTTTGTGTTGACATAAAACTCCGCTTGGCAACGGCAATAGTTACCAAAAATAACAAACGCAGTTCTCAAATTTGCAATGAAGTTCTATGACGTCACACCGCGTGATAGCGCGAAATGACAACAGAACCATGTATTCAAATGCAGTGTAATGTGTTATGGCCAGATTTAAACGTGGTTTTATTAAGTGTGGGTTGTTTGTTTGTACATGGTCTCCAATATCTGAAGGTTCCTCTTACTGTGTGTATGAGTAAGGATCACTGTATTGTTGGCCAAAATCTGTCTGATATTACCTACATGTTTATGTTTTTCTGAGAAATGTTGTTTAATTTTACTCTGATCAGAGTACAATTAAACAACATTAAAAATAAAAAGTATAAATAAATAGATTTTATTTTATTTTAAGGTGGGTTCAACAAAGTTATATATATATACAAATACGCACACACATACGTACACACACACACACACATATATATACACACATATACCTACATATACACATACGTACACACATACATATAAACACACATACACAATTATAAACCCATATACACATACACATATCCACACCCATACATGCATACATATCCACATACACATATAAATACATACCCATATACATACATATAAATACATACTCATATACACATGTACGAACACACAAATCCATACAAAAATACATACACATGTATATAAACGCACTCACTCGTTACAATTATAACAAGGCGCGGGGAAGTTATATGAATAATAGAGTCATGGAAAAACAAAATGGAAATAAGATTCGTTGCAAAAACAAAACAAAATATTATAAAGGTGCAGGAAAAATAAGGGTTAAAGAGTTGGTCTACAGGTTCTTACATGTTAAATAGTAGATATTTAGATAGGAAAAGGAAGAAGGAAGGTATGTATAAGGCTGGGATTAATATTTGGTAGTGGAGTCTAAATTTACTAGCTAATATATATATATATATATATATTTTTTTTTTTAAATATGTCCAGCGTCTGTAATATATAAAAATTTTTTTCTTGCCTTTCTTTTCTTTTTCCCTCCCTTCCTTCCGTTATCTCTCTTATCTCCCACCTTTTTCCGTGTTGCTTAACCTTACATCAATTCAACACGGCCGTCTGTTAATTTTTAAGTTACAATTCTCTTTCCTTTTTTTGCGAACCCAGACGATATCAATTTTTTCTTTTCTTGTTTATTTGATTTTATTTTATCTTTTTCTTTTTCTTTTTCTCTTCCTTTATTTTTCCTTTTTATTTTTATTTTTATTTTCTTTTTTAATTTATTTGCAATCTATTTAAAAAGGAATAGTAGACTGATTTTTCTCCAGTTTCTGAAAGGATTTTTCTGTTGCTGAGGTGATGTGTTATCCCCCGTGGGGATCTTCATATCAAAATGGCCATTCAACATCTTTGAATTAATCCGTTTTTAATATATATATATATATATATATATATATATATATATATATATATATAACTCTAGTTTTTAGTGACGTGTCAAACATGGCTCTAAGTAACCAGGTTTGAAAAACGTCTGTAAACGCTTCATATTGGATAAATGTAAGACAGAATTCGTAAGATGACGTGGACCTGAGTAGTTTAAATAAGGTCAAAACACAGTCATATTCCAGTGCATAAACAAATAAATATAATTAAATATATACGCAAGCAAATTCACGAGCAAAAGACAAAATACGTACGAGACTTAAAACCAACAGAGTATCATATCAAAAATAGTCTGTTACGAGGATGCATTTATATATAAAAAATAATATTAATAATGCCTAAAAAAGAATTAAATTTATAGTCAGGGATTATATTGTCCTATTTGTTATTACAAAAAGTTTTAATTCATGAAGTCGTTGTAAAAATAGGAAAATTAGAAATAGAACGCTTGGAATATTCTAGAATGTACGAGAAAAATCTAGAGTATTCAAGATGATTCGAGAAATATGCAGATTAGGTGTTAACCCCTATAAAATCGGCTTTGGGAAGGTTGAAGGGTTTTAAAAAGTTCAAAACGAGCCAAACCCCCTCAATCAGGGAGACATTGTTACATAGTCTGTGGTGACCAATCAAAATACAAGTATTTTCTAATTTTAGGAACATAAGAACAGACTCTAAAAATAATTTCTTGTGGCATTAATATTAATATTTGATTAAAATAGAAACTGGTATTACTAATCGACTATTAGTTTCACTTTGCAATAAAAATTTAACTTATTTTCAAATATATATATACAGTACTGTGCAAAAGGACAAGGAGTATTTTATATTTTATGAGTTATATTGACAGAAAATAAACAATTTAATTAAAATAATTGTTGTGGGATCTCCCCTTTGTATATGATAATGGATTCGAATGAGTATACATATACTCCTGCCATAGAAAGAACAGCAGTTGAGAGTTGAGAGTAATCGTAGAGGTCTGTGCGAGTTATCGAAAAGTGCCGGAACTGATACGTAAGTTACCGAGAGATACCGAAGTTACCCAGATATTACCGCATCAGAAGTCACTCTAGCTCTGATCCCCACTCAGCCTAAAAAAGAATTAAATTTATACAGGGATATACTATTTCCAACGACTTCGCTTCAAGACTTGTATATATTTATTTCTTACTAATAGTATTCCTGAAGTTGTATATTACGTTCAATATAACCTACTTTTCTATCTACATAGCTGTTTTTGTTGTTCATTATTTTGTGCGGTTCCTCACCCAGAATCCACAACACTAACAGTAATTTTATTTGATTTACTCAATAAATGCTTTAACAAGAAAAAAAAATACTTGTTACAAAATAAATTTAATATTTAGTATAATAGCCTTTTGCTTTGATCACAGCCTTCATTCTGTTAGGCATTGACATCACAAGTTTCTTCAATGTATCTAATAGTATATACTGCCAAGCAGCTTGTATTTGTTCTTAATGTGTGTCTTGCGAAGTAACATTAGATTTATCAATTCGAGAGGGGGGGATAAGAAAAAAGTCAGTCATATCCAAGAATAATAGAATAATGAGTAGTTTCAAAATTACTTGTTTAATAGAAAATAGGAAAAATTAAATATAACTTCTTTTTAATACATTTCTTTTACACCTAGTTTTAAATAATCAATATTTATTAGCAAATTACTTGGCTTTTCATCTTGTATTTGAATTTCAGTGAGGTTTTTAGTAAAATCCCCCCTATCCTAATACTTTTGCACATTACCGGTAGTTTGCAAAAGTGTTAGGACAGGGGTGATTTAAAACTTTCTTTTGATGCCTCATAAAAGATAATAGTTCTTGTCCTAATACCTTTGCACAGTACTGTATATATACTAGGTGCGATTGGTAAATTGTCGCAATTATTTTGATGCCTCGTAAAAGATAAAATAGTTCTTGTCCTAATACTTTTGCACAGTACTGTATATATACTAGGTGCGATTGGTAAATTGTCGCAATTATTTTGATGCCTCGTAAAAGATAAAATAGTTCTTGTCCTAATACTTTTGCACAGTACTGTATATATACTAGGTGCGATTGGTAAATTGCCGCAATTATTTTGATGCCTCGTAAAAGATAAAATAGTTCTTGTCCTAATACTTTTGCACAGTACTGTATATATACTAGGTGCGATTGGTAAATTGTCGCAATTATTTTGATGCCTCGTAAAAGATAAAATAGTTCTTGTCCTAATACTTTTGCACACTACTGTATATATTACGAATTAATGTTCGCGACTACGAATTTTAAATTCTAACTATTAGAAAAAAAAAAGCATTAGATTTAGATTATTGTAAAGTTATTCAAATATGAAATGGGGAAAAAGGGAACGCACACCCAAACAAATATATAGATGGCCACATAAGGACAAACATATACATACATACATATACTATTATATACACAAGTACAGACATATCTATGCGCGCGCGCGCACACACACACACACACACACACACACACACACACACACACACACATATATATATATATATGTAATATATATGTCTGTAATATTTAAAAAAAATTTTTTCTTTCTTTTCTTTTTCCCTCCCTTCCTTCTTTTATCTCTCTTACAACCTTTTTTCCGTGTTGCTTAAACTTACGTCGATTTAACACGGCTGTCTGTTAATTTTTAGTTACAATTCTCTTTCTTTTTTTTGCGAACCCAGACGATGTCAATTTTTTCTTTTCTTGTTTATTTGATTTTATTTTATCTTTTTCTTTTTCTTTTTCTCTTCCTTTATTTTTCCTTTTTATTTTTATTTTTATTTTCTTTTTTAATTTCTTTGCAATCTATTTAAAAAGGAATAGTAGACTAATTTTTCTCCAGTTTCTGAAAGGATTTTTCTGTTGCTGAGGTGATGTGTTATCCCCCGTGGGGATCTTCATATCAAAATGGCCATTCAACATCTTTGAATTAATCCGTTTTTAATATATATATATATATATATATATATATATATATATATATATATATAACTCTAGTTTTTAGTGACGTGTCAAACATGGCTCTAAGTAACCAGGTTTGAAAAACGTCTGTAAACGCTTCATATTGGATAAATGTAAGACAGAATTCGTAAGATGACGTGGACCTGAGTAGTTTAAATAAGGTCAAAACACAGTCATATTCCAGTGCATAAACAAATAAATATAATTAAATATATACGCAAGCAAATTCACGAGCAAAAGACAAAATACATACGAGACTTAAAACCAACAGAGTATCATATCAAAAATAGTCTGTTACGAGGATGCATTTATATATAAAAAATAATATTAATAATGCCTAAAAAAGATTAAATTTATAGTCAGGGATTATATTGTCCTATTTGTTATTACAAAAAGTTTTAATTCATGAAGTCGTTGTAAAAATAGGAAAATTAGAAATAGAACGCTTGGAATATTCTAGAATGTACGAGAAAAATCTAGAGTATTCAAGATGATTCGAGAAATATGCAGATTAGGTGTTAACCCCTATAAAATCGGCTTTGGGAAGTGAGTAGTTAGTTAAAAGGATTGCTGACATTATCAACTCCGTCTTTGATTCAAGGATTTATATCCAACCGAAAGAATCTCTACGAAAAGTCGCCGACCAACAAAAACCCAAAAGAAAACCTTATAGAACAAATACGGTAAATATAAGTTTTTACTCTTTCATTGACCAAACAAAAAATTATTCTTTATATACACATTTGAGGATTTCCCAAAATAGTACTTAACATACTCGCTAGCCTGACGTGTAAAAATTACTTTACCCACTCCTTACCTCTCCCTTCGTAACACTTCGCCTGATAGTAGTTAACTCTATGTTTTCTATTTGAATGCAAAAATTGTATATTTGTAAACATTTTTTTTGTGTTTTTTGTCAATTAAATATTTTTCTGTGATTTAGCCCTGTATTTAGAACACTCACACTGAAGCAAGCACACACATATATACGTTCATAAGTAAGAATATATATATATATATATATATATATATATATATATACTGACATGCAAACATATACACACAAATACACATACACCATATAGTTATACATATATATATATATATATATATATATATATATATATATTCGCGGATTAGGTCGTTGTGAATCCCATTCATGTAGAATCCTTCGTTGAATAAAGACGGAAGCTGAAGATGGCTCGCCTGAAATAGGCCCATAGTTCCGAATTACCATGAAATAACGCGTCTGTCTTAATTTTTCTTATATATATATATATATATATATATATAATATCACTCAATAATTCTTCTTTATCTTACCCTAACTCACACACACACGCACATACACACACACGCACGCACACACGTACACACACACGTATATATATGTGTGTGTGTGTGTGTGTGTGTTAGTGCGTATGTGTGTGTATCTCGATCTGTTGTCGCTAGTACGACTCAATAGTGGGTTTCATCTTTTCTGATTGTTTCATTCCTTCGGCCTTCTGCCACGTCTAAGATACGCTTAGGGTGTCTCAAAAAAGTTGTGGAGAAATATCCTGTCCTACCCAGGAATGGGTATGGCCCGGGTTATAAATACCTAGACGAGAACGAACTACAGAGAGCACTCGGGAGAGGTCGAGTGTGTTCGTGACTATACGAGAGTCTTCGTCATTACACGGGAGTGATCGAGATTATTCGTCATTATTCGAGAGAGATTGAGAGCCATCGGCCTTAGACGAGAGTTAGACGTCACTAGACGGAAGCTTACTTCTCAAGACGGACGCATACGTCCTATACAGAGACATTGCCTTCTTAATTGTTATTCGTGTTAACTCTTCGTTGGTGTACTTGTATTTGGTTTATTGTACTGAGGTATAATAAACCTCTATTTATATATACTCAGTGTTAAGAGTTATTTCTTGCACTATTCTTTCTCTGTTTATCCCCTCCCGGGATACAACAAAAGTATACACCCTTTTACAGTGTATAGCTGAAATGAACTTTTTTTTTCAGATTGACCCGTTTGTTGTACTAATGTCATACACGCCAGAGATTTGAACCATGTTCATCTTGAAATGTTAGTGGAATTACAAAAAACGCAGTTGAAGTTCAAAGTTGGTATCAAACAGAGTTTCACTCAGATCCACCCGTGTATCTTACAATCTCACGAATTCGAAGAGAAGTTTAAAGTCAATCGTACCGAACACGTTTATGCGCCAGAACTGTTCCAGAACATCAAAGACATCAAGAAAACCCACGATGAAAGAAAGAAAGGGTGATGGAAAGTTTTTACAGAATTCGAACAAAGCTATCGAAATATTGATTGCTGCTTTTGATTCCACTACGTTACATTATCAGCGATATCTGAATCATGACGATTTGAAAACACGTATTGACGAGATCTTAAGAGCAAGCAATAATAATATATACGGTCTTCATATGAACATATGAAGATACAATTGGTCCGAGTTGCTTAAAATATTTTTTGAGATAGCTTTAAAATCTGTATACATTTTTTGAAAAACCATACATATATATATACACTACCGGCCATAATTATTAGGCGACGCCAGTGTTTTAAAAAAAATTGATGAATTTCATGCTATTTTTTATTATTGATTGCCAAGTAAATAATTATAAATGAAAATAGAATGGTTCTTTTGTTAATACTGCACAATAACATGTGCATCAAATGAATTTATAAATATTTAATAATTACCTATATTGCAGTTTCATCAATGAAAAAATTACAAAAATCTAGGGTGATTCGGACAAGTTCATCTTTGCTTCCTTGCCTCGTAAAAATTTTCAAGTCATTATTACAAAAGAACCATTCTATTTTCATTTTTTATTATCAACTTGGCAATAAATACTAAAAATAGTATGAAATACATCATGAAAGAATGAAGAAAATTTAAGGCGATTCGGACGAGTCCATCTTTGCTTCCTTGCCTTGTAAAAATTTGCAAAGTAATAAAAACCATTCTATTTTCATTTGGCAATAAATACTAAAAATAGTATGAAATACATAATTTCTTTTAAAAAAAAATTGAGGTGGCCTAATAATTATGGCCGGTAGTGTATCTCACTTTATATTTTCTTCGTCTTCTATACGCCGCAAAATTTTTTTAGGATCGTAGGCCACAATTTTCTGTCCTTTGTAGCTTTCCTAATCCCTGTTTTACCGACTATTTACCCAAGATTGTTGGGTATGTTATGAAGAAAATTTAAGGTGATTCGGCCGAGTTTATCTTTGATTCCTTGCCTTGTAAAACTTTGCAAAATAATAATAACAAAAGAACCATTTTTATTTTCATTTAGAATTATCCACTAAAAATTGCATGAAATACATAATTTCTTTTAAAAACTGGGGAAATCTCGAAACATAGAAATTTCCGTGTCGCAATGTATTTTTAATTAAAAAACAAATTTAATTATACGATTATATTATTCTCTACAACATTTCTTGTATTGAGCACTTCTGTAAAAAAAATAAATATCGGAGTACTCGGAATTGTAAAACTGTTGGTTCTCTTCACCTGGATATATATATATATATAGGTATCATATATATATATATATATATATATATATATATATATATATATATATTTGCTCTGTAATATTTTATTACATGAAGCTCTCTTCCTGTATCATTTTTTAATATTAAAATAACATTTTTAATATTAATTAGGATCGGGTTTTTGGAATTTACCTTCCTGCTTTTTTCCCTTGTATTGAAGTATCTGAATTAATATATATATATATATATATATATATATCGGTATCATTTGGGTCTGACGAGCCGCCAGGTCATTATTGCGTGAAATATGTATTACCCATTGAAATTGTAATATATCAAAAATATTTTCTGATTATATTACTCTGTTAAATTAAATGAATTAATTTAACATTGAGTTCTTTTGAGTTCGTCTCTATCGGAATTTACCTGGATTATATACCAAGTATTCTACGTTATATATATATATATATATATATATATATATATATACCAAATGTTCTCTATATAAATTATATATATATAATTTAGAAATGAGTTATTCTCGCAACCTAGGTTTCAACTTTTCGGCATCTTCACGCGATTTATAATAACCGATTTTCCAACGTTGTTCAAACGTACAACAGGGATTTTTACGAACGTGCGATGGAATTTTTATACAAATCTTAAAACACTTTCATCCAGGTTTGTATGATCCTAATATGTGTGATTACATCTGGACATTACTTCTGATATTACCTTCAGTTATCTTTTTTTTGTCCAGGTAAAAAAATGAGGGAGTTTGTTAAGGAATATCTCATTAGGGAGCCAGAGTAGATCCATACCTTCTTTGCATTTAAGGTCTTGTAGACACCTTGGTTCTGCCTGTCACACATCATCCCCAAGATAATGAATGACAATTTTTCCAATGTTGCTAAAGAGCCGATAAACAAGTTTCTGAGAGGGAGCATCATGCGACAGGCAGAACCGTGGTGTCTAGAAGCCTTTAGAAAGCAAAGAAGGCAGGGATCTACTCTGGCTTTCTGATGAGATATTCCTTAACAAACTCCCTTACAAACTAGCTAATAGAGAAATATATCTATTGAAAATTGGCCCTTTGTAAGAATCTGGAGAATGTAAAAAATGTTTAAAACATTTCTTTTCGAATAAGCAAGAAATTTTCGTAAATAACCGTTACAAATGTCTATTCTAATATGGACATGTGAGCGTCTATGTAAAATAAAATAAAAGAAAAGGAATTTTCTTTTGGGAGGGAGGATATTTTTGAGGATCAACTGTTGTATCATTTGGGTCTGACGAGCCGCGATAATAACATCATGACGCGGTGAAATATGTATTACCCATTGTAGTAATCTAAAATCTTTTATAATTATATTACTCTGTTAAATTAAATAAATGAATTTAACATTGAGTTCTCTTGAGTTCGTCTCTATCGGAATTTACCTGGATTGTATACTCAGTGTGCTATGTTATATATATATATATATATATATTACTTTTTTCTAAACATATATTGTTAATTATAACAGAAAATAAATGTCTAATATGTTTAATCATAAGCCGTTCTAAGCATTGTATTTTAGCTTTAATTTCAGGTGAAGATGAGGACAAAAATCGTCCAACATTTGGACATTTTTTTAATCATGCTGGGTCTAAGCTTTCGGCTTACATGAGCCATCTTCAGGTAGGTTACAGGGACGCTGGCATAAATGACGTTTGATGATGGATGTTTTTATGTCAATGTTCCTGTAACCTATCTCTAAATATATTGGCTGTCTAAGTACAGTCGTATTGTGTCAGGGAAAGTTTCCTGAAAATTATCGTCTACGCATCGTCAATGTTTTTTTTTTTTGTTTTTTGAGAAATAAAGTTGCTATTTAAAATATTTGCATCAGATTTTACAAGATTAATTTGTTGAAATAGTCTGTCAGAAAATGTTTATTTTGAAAGTGTTAAAAAATTCTTAAACTTAATTCCCACAACTCAAAATCAAATACAAACATATTGTATGAAGAAATTCATATCCAACTCTTTTCAGTATGAGCATCAGTAAATAAACAACCTCATTCTCTTCATTAGAAGAGATCAACATCATTATCAGTTGAGCAAAACCCACTTTCACCTCCGTATACGCTTATCGTACTGAATCCCCAAGCTAAACAATTTCACTCCTTCCCTATCACACCCTGAACACATGACCCGGCCAACATTAGTATGACCGGGAGTGGTTTCACACAATTATCGCGAGGATATAGACCGGCCCGTACGAGATTCTCACGCGAACTCGATGTCAAATGACAGGAAAGTGAAACACTGTTCTGCCCGTTTATTTTTCTTTCTCGCCCTCCTCCCGGACTTATTCGCACTATTTCGCACCCAAACCACCACCCGCCACTGTATGCAGGACACGAACGATAGACATTAATCAAGTCGACCACCATTTTGCGCGGTCTGTAGGGAGAAAAAGACACCTAGACACTCGTCTTGTCTCGTTTTGTCTCGTTTTGTCTCGTCACATCGTGTCTTATCTGAGGGCCGCCGGTTGATTACAATTCAACGAAGGCGATTGTAATTTTCCTTTCTCTTTTCTTTCCTGTCAATTCCTAAACTTTCCTTCGTTTCTAAATTTTCTTTCTTAATTCTTGGTCATCTTTAAATCCACTTTCATTCTTTCGTTCGTTCTTCATTTTCTTCACGAAATCATTCATTTCAGCAATTCTTTGTTTTCTTTATAATTTCTTTTCATGTCCATTAATTTATTTATTTTCTTTTTCTCGATTTATTTTTTCTGAACTTCGTTCGTGTATTCATTCTTTCTTCTTTTCAAAAATATTTTCCTTTATTAATTTTTAATGTTTACTCATTTTTAAAAAATACTTTTTAATTTTCATTATTATTTATTCATTTTTCTTTCTTTAGTATACTTTTCATTTTTAAAATATTTTTCTTTATTAATTTTATTATTTATTCATTTTTTATTAATATTTTTTTTTTTTAATCATATCACCCCAAGCAAGGCGATAACGCCACTTATGCGCAGGGGGCTACGTAAGGGTAAAAAGAATGGAAAAGAGAAAGCCAGAAACCACATCCTAAATAGGGAACAAGGGATGAGCCTCTTCACCTGTTCAATAGATGTGGGTGGAGAGTGAACCGGGCGATAGTTTAGTCTATCTACTCCAATTGAAAAAAAAAAAAATAAAATAAAAAAAGAAAAGAGTGAAAAGATTGGAAAAGAGAAAAACCGGAAACCGCATCCTAAACAGGAAACAAAGGATGAGCCTTTTCACCTGTTCAATAGATGTGGTTTCATCTTTAAAATATTTCCCTTTATTAATTTTATTATTTATTCATTTTTTTATTAATTTTTTTTTTTTTTTAATCATATCACCTCAAGCAAGGCGATAACGCCACTGATGCGCAGGGAGCTACGTAAGGGTAAAAAGAATGGAAAAGAGAAAGCCGGAAACCACATCCTAAACAGGGAACAAGGGATGAACCTCTTCACCTGTTCAATAGACATGGGTGGAGTGTGAACCGGGCGATAGTTTAGTCTATCTACTCCAATTGAAAAAAATAAAAATAAAAAAAGAAAAGAGTGAAAAGATTGGAAAAGAGAAAACCGGAAACCGCATCCTAAACAGGAAACAAGGGATGAACCTCTTCACCTGTTCAATAGATGTGATTTCATCTTTAAAATATTTTCCTTTATTAATTTTATTATTGATTTATTTTTTATTAATATTCTTCTCATTTTAAAAATATTTTTCTTAATTAATTATATTATTTATTTATGTTTTATTAATATACTTTTCATTTTGAAAATATTTTCTTTTATTAATTTTATTTTTAATCATTTTTTCTTTAATATTTTTTTCATTTTTAAAATTTTTTTTTTATTAATTTTATTATTAACTAATTTTTCTTTGATATTCTTTTCTTTTCGAAAATATTTTCCTTTATTAATTTTATTGTTTACTCATTTTTCTTTAACATTTTTTGAATGTTAAAATATTTTCTTTTAATTTTATTATTTATTAATTTTTTCATTAATATTCTTTTCATTTTGAAAATATTTTCTTTGTTAATTTTTATTATTTACTCATTTTTCTTTATTATTTTTTCATTTTAAAAATATTTTCCTTTATTAATTTTATGATTTACTCATTTTTCTGTCTTTAATATTCTTTATGGCATCATTAGTCCAAATCCTTGAATTAATCTGTTGCCTTATTTTTGAACTGAATACTTCGATTACTCTCTTCCGATCAACTATCTATTACTACAATGTGACCTCCGATAGCTAAGGGACGTCAGATCTAATGACTGCTTACTTTAGGGGGAGCAGGTTCGAATCCTGTCATAGGGCGTACATTTTTCTCACAAGAATTCTCGAATATTCAGGCAGGTAGATAGAAAAAAATAAATATACTGTTTAATAAATAAATAAATAAAAACAAATCATCTACTCAAATAAAAAATTTAAAAATAATCAAAGAACTTTAAATTATGTCGGATTTTTATTGAAACTTCCATTCCGAATATATATATATATATATATATATATATATATATATATATATATATATATAACTTAATCTCGTGTCGCCCCAAGCAAGGCATTTTACTACCACTGTTGTGCAGGGGGTTACATAGGAGGAATGTTATGAAGAGTGAGAGGTTGCAGGGGGTGTCAGAAAGAGAGTAGGATAGGGAAGAGATTACTGATGAGAGTGGGGTGGACGAGGAGGAATGTTATGAGGAGTGAGAGGTTGCAGGGAGTGTCAGGAAAAGAGTAGGAGAGTACTGATGAGAGTGGGGTGGATGTAGAAAAGCATGAGAGAGAGGATGTAAGTTAGTGTGACAGGAGATGACAATTGACTTTACATTTAAATTTTTGGAGATTGTAACTGTCAGGAAAGCAAGTATGCGGAAGAGAATTCCACAGGCGGGATGTTCGAGAAAAGAAGCTGATGGAGTAGAATTTACGTTTACAATTTATTGGCTTCACAATAAAAGGGTATTTCTTTAATCTTCGTCAATTTCCGTAATATATAAATTAACGAAGATTAAAATAATTGGTTATAAACAACCGACAATTTGAAATGATTTGTTTGAACATTATTTTTGATCGATACTCGTATTTAAGTAGATATTCTGTTTATAATCAAACAGTATTATATATTTATTTCTACCGGCCTGATTATTTACGATAAATTTTTGTTACAAAAATGTGTGTCATTCGGCAGGATTTGAACCTGCGACCCCTATACACATAGGAGAAGCCACCAAGTGATCCGAAAAACAGTATAGTTTCAATAAAAAAGGGCCCAAACTAAAAAAAACGAACTTTTTCCATCAAATTGTTTATATTATTTTTAAGAGGAAAGATCAAAGTATTTTTTTAAAATTATTTTTTATAAATTATAAAAAATAATTAAAAAAAAAATACTTTGATCTTTCCTCTGATTATTTACGATAAATGTTTGTTACGAAAATGTGTGCCATTGAACCTGCGACCTATATCCAAAAACTTTCGAAATTTGGGTAAAAAACACTTGTTTTGATTTTAGTTAGCGGATAACCAAATCGTTACGTGAGTTTACAATGAAAAACATAATATTACATAATTCTGTTTGTCTTTTTTTTTCGTTGACAAACACATTAATTTGGAAATTTGGGTAAAAATCTTGTTATTATTTTCGTTAGCAAGTAACCAAATCATTACGAGAGTTTACAATGAAAAACGTAATATTACATAAACCAGTTTTTTTCCGTAGACAAACATTAATTTGAAAATTCTTGCAAAAATCAAATAATTTTCGGATTTTAATGAGACTTTCAGGATTTATTCACAAATGAATGAAATTATTTTTGAAATTATTATCTTAAAATCTTGCTAAAATCTTTTTTTTTTACATCTGTTACCCCACCTCTACGTAAATTCCTAAAATTTTCAGAAATTAAATTTTGTTATGAAAATTGGTTTTATTAGTTAAACACATAACTCATTGGGGAATGTAAATCATCTATTATTTTTTAGAAACATTTGGCCGTTTTTCCGAAAATCTGCTCCCAATAGTAAAATAAAAAAATGGAATAAAGCTATGACATTATTTAATCTTTTAATTACTTTTATTATATCTATCTATCATAAATCCTTTATATATACATATATATATATATATATATATATATATATATATATATATATATATATTACGGAAATTAACGAAACTTGGTTATAAATAACCGACAATTTGAAATGGTTTGTTTGAACATTATTTTTGATCGATACTCATATTTAAGTAGATATTCTATTTTTTAAATTAAACAGTATTATATAATTATATCTACTGGCCTGATTATTTACGATACATTTTTATTACGAAAATGTGTCATTCGGCAGGATACGAACCTGCGACCCCTATCCCACTTGATCTGGCAATGTCTTAGACCTCTCGACCACGAATAACCTCCAGGCTAAACAAAGTTTTAATCAAGTCTATATAACACAATTTTCATCTACTCTGAAATGTATCGTAATGTCAACGGAAATTAACGAAGATTAACGAAACTTGGTTATAAACAACCGACAATTTGAAATGGTTTGTTTAAACATTATTTTTGATCGATATTCATATTTAAGTAGATATAGATAATGTTCAAACAATCATTTCATATATATATATATATATATATATATATATATATATATATATATATATATTTTGGCCAGGGCTGTATATATATATATATATATATATATATATATATATACAGCTCTGGCCAAAAGTTTTGAAACAGTATGTAAAAGTATAGTTTCAGATATTTTTGAATACCAAAAAATGAGTGAAATCATGAATAATCAATAAATTGGATGTGTTTAACTCGCTTATGCAAATTTTAAGTGATTTGCATGGGCGAGTTCTCGACTCTGTGAAATGAGAAGAAAAAAGAAGAACGTAGAGGTTGTGCCATATTTTCTTTTTGAACCGCATATTCGGCAGACAACGTGAAGTGAAAAGCGAAGCGGTGAGAAGAGATTGGGCAGTAATCCTTTTTTTTTATCTGCCCGTGCATTGAATACTGCTGCCATATCTGGTCGGGTGCTCCTGATATCCACCTATGGGTCCTTGACAAAGCGGCGAGAAGAGATTGGGCAGTAATCCTTTTTTTTTAAAAAACACATTATTCATTCTGTACATCTAATTGGGATCCAAATCGGAGAAGGTCATTGTTCCGAATCCAAAAGATCTGCAATCGTTGCTTTACACGAAACCGGTCTTAGCTGTCGTCCGATTGCCAAACAGGAGCAGGTTCATGCATCAAAGGTCACAAGAATAGTCCAAAAATGGAAGAAAACTGGAAAAATCGAAGTTGGGTTTCGAAGTGGTCGTCCAAAAGTGTCAACATAGCGAGATGACCAACGCATGGTGCGACATAATTTGTCTGAACGACAGGCCAGTAGTCAGCAGTTACTGAATGGTCCAGCGGTGGTATAGAAGTTTCAGATCACACAGTACGGTGGCGTCAAAAAGGTCTGCAGAAAAGTCACTTTTGACACGAAAAATACAAAAGATCGACTAAATTTCTGTCGAATTAATAAAAGTTGAACTGTAGAAGATTTGAAAAGGGTGATTTTCTCTGATGAATTATCTTTTAGCTGCTTCGCTTACAATGGATCAATTAGTGTCAGAAGACGAGTCGGTGAAAGATTCGACGCTGATTGTGTGGTACCCACAGTCAAGCATCCGGAACTCGTTCATATTTAGGGGTGCTTCTCCTTTCATGGCGTCGGAGAATTAGTGATTGTATCCAAAGGTACGTTAATGAACAAGGGATAGTATATGTACATTATAAAAAATAGACTACCCCAGTTTTTGATAGAACACTACCCTGATCGAGATGCGTTGTTTTAACATGATGGTGCACCTTGCCATACAGCAAAAGCTGTGACGAAGTGGTTCGAGGAAAATAACTTCAGAGTTCTGCAAAACTGGCCTGGTAGTTCATCTGATCTCAATCCCATCAAAGAATTTATGGTCCATCCTGGAACCAAAGGTGCGTGAAGCTGCTCCAACATCAAGGATTGAACTTGAAGCTGTTCTACAATGATGTTTAGACTTCTATTAGATCTAACTGTTTGAAATCACAAATTGAGTCTATGCCAAAGCGAATAAAACTTATTCTTAAAAATAGAGGAAAACACATAAAGTATTGAATTTAACATCAAAATTTAACATACATCATAATAAATATTCTTTTTACTTTGAAATAGTTTAGATTATTATTTTTAAATGCTAAATCAAATATAATTGTGTCTTGTTATCGAAAACTCGGAGATTTTATGGTGTTGCAAAACTTTTGGCCAGAGCTTTATATATATATATATATATATATATATATATATATATATTAAGGACAGTATAGTCTTAAAATTATTTTTAGATGAATAATTATTACAGGAATTATTTTCATTTGTTCTATTTTAATTATAATAAGTTTAAAGTTTCAAAAATATCTTCAAAATTCTTCAAAGCCTTGTTGCGGTTAGGTCATTAAATAATAAAGTGAAGAATATATTTACTAATCGAAAATTGATAAGCACAATATAAATCTTCGAGCTAAAATATATTTAAGATAATTTTAAATTGTTTTGGTGAGTATGAAGGTTGTTGCTTTAAGTATGATATCTCGTATGTGACATTAAAAGATAACGTGTTTCACGGTTCCTTCCCCTTACAGGGAAAAAATTGAACAATTATGTCAATTCTGGTCAACCATTATCACCACATCTGGCTGTCATCACTCACTTCACTGATCAGAAAGATAAGTCATCCGTGATTAAGAAATAATTTTATTCAAAATTTCATGCTATAAACAAGTAATACTTGTTTAAAATCAGATTAATTTAACTTTAAATTTGCTAATTTTCAAAAAATAATGTATCACAGATGCATATTTTATTTTTGTATGATTTTTTAACCGAGAATTAACTTTGTTTACAAATTTGTCAATCTTTCAAAATGGACAAGAAAAATTAAAACTTTTCAAAACTCTAATAAAGGTGAGATTCTAACCAATATAAGTTCTATTTGAAAAACACCAGAGTATCGTACTGACTGGAAATGGTAAATTTAATCATTTCGCTTTCAAATAACGCTAAAATAAAAGCTTCAAAAATGCTTATATATATATATATATATATATATATATATGTCAGTGTCAGTGTCAGTCTCCATTTTTTTCTTTTTCATTTTTTTGCTTAGTTTTTTTTATTTAGAATATCAGCCAGAAAATATGAACATTATTAACCGATTCGCTTTTATAGTTTGTCATTCACGTCAGGAAAATATAAGATGGTCTGAATGATATTTAATGTCAATAAAGACCATTTGTTTTAAGATAAGTTGATCCTTTAATATGTTCTGGTAAGTACCCAAGTAAGAGATACCAAAGTAGATTCTGTATTCAGGGTCACTCCAGAATATCAGAGGTGTCAGGAGTATCAGAGGGTTAACCTGAAAGGTTAACTCATAGCAACCAAGTGTAGATTCCCATCGCAAAAAACGTCAGTGGTTACCTTGGACATATGCACACGAAGAACAACCGGATAATGATATGAGCGCCAAACTCGAAAGACGAAAGACAGTGTTATTTATTTTCTCGCAAGAAAAAAAAGATCCACATACGAAGAAAGATCTAATGCTACGCACTCGACATCTATTGACGAATTCTGGAGATAAATGTGTAATAATTGTGAGGTACAGGTGATTTAGCCTCGTTAAAAACATTAGAATAATCAAGAATACTGGCAGCAAATTTGGACAGGAGTTAAAAATAGAAAGAAGTCTTCTCACCGGATCTATTCAACTTGTACAGTGAGACAATTCTGAGAGACCTAGAAGACCTGCCAGGATTCGTCACTGGCTGCCACAATTTGAACAATATAAGAGACGCAGATGATACAGTGCTGATAGCAAACGCGGAAAGGAAACTACAAGACCTACTACAAATGTAGCAAAGGTTATCAAGAAGAAAGGACTAACCCTAACCCTACAAGAAAACTGAATGCCTCGTCATCAACAAAAAGAGGAGCCCAAAATGCCAATTACAGTTTGGGGACACTAAAATCAAGTAAGTGCAGAAATTTAAATATCTGGGAAGTGTTCTAACAGAGGACGGAATGTGCGATACCGTGATCCGAATACATATGTTTCAGAATATATATATATATATTAGCAGTATAGCCCGGAGTTGCTCGGGTGTAATGAAAGCTTTAAAACTAATCCATGGTCCTGGAGCTCAGACTCTTTGGACGTTGGCACGAAAGACTAAAAAGCAATAGTTGTTTCCAGTTAAAGCGAAACCGTAGACTGAATGGATGTAAGTCAAATTTTGATTTCCTGGTATCGATATCAAATACGTTTTTTCGTCGTAAACTGAATTTTGAAGGCTAAATAAGTCCTCTGAGTAAATAGTATCATGGCTGAGGCTAAGAACTACAATTATATCTACTTAGAGCCAAATCCGAAGCAAAAACTAAAATAAAAGGGCTGAAAAAAATACAGACATGCAGATAAAGAGACACACACACACAAACACCTTGTCTTATATATATATATATATTATCGATTTTCTGCACTATTGTAAGGACTGCAACCTTGAAACTTCTGAATATCGTTTCTTATGTCTATGTCCATGAGTGTATCAAATTTGATTAAAATCGGACAACTCCTTTTATAACCCGATGTTTTCGATTATCGATTTTCGATATTTATCGGGGGTACCTCGACACAAAACCTAGCTAAGAACACTCGCAGACGCTTATAGTACAACTGTGTAAATTTTCAAGAAAATCAGTTCAGCCGTTTCGGAGTCTGTAGGTAACGGATACCCCCCCCCCCCCCACACACAAACACACACACACAGACAAAGTTCCATTTATTATATAAGTTTAGATCCGAATATATATGTTTCAGACGAGATGTTTTTCCTGTCTAAAACAATCCTGCACATATATAAATCTATTATCTGCCCGTGCATTGAATACTGCTGCCATATCTGGTCGGGTGCTCCTGCTATCCACCTATGGGTCCTTGACAAAATTTAACAGAGAATCTCTAATGCGATCGATCCCGACTTGGCAGCTCAGTTACAGTCACTTTCTCACCAGCGCAATGTGGCTTCCCTGTGTCTTTTCTACAAATACTTTCACGGCTTCTGATCCGATGAACTTAGCTCACTGGTGCCCCTTATATATGAATTTACTCGAGCCACAAGATCAACAACTAGGCCTCACGCTTTTACTGTGAAACCAATAAAATGAAAACACAAATTCTACTTCATCAGCTTCTTTTCTCGCACTTCCCGCCTGTGGAATTCCTTTCCATTTACTTGCTTCCCCGACAGCTACAATCTCCACGAATTTAAATGTAAAGCCAATAGTTATCTCCCATTTCACTAACCTGCATCCTCTCTCTCATGCTATTTTCTCCGTCCACTCCACTCTCATCAGTATTCTCGTCCTTCTCTTACCCACTTCCTGACACCCCCTATAACCTGTCACTGTTTCTCATAACTTTCCTCCTATGTAACCTCCCGCGGTAAAAAAAAGTGGCGGTAAAACTCCCTGCCTGAGGCGATATGATTATTAGAATAGCCAAGGACGATCCAAAAACTAAGCAGATTATTAAGAAACAGGAAAATTTTGTTGCAAACAAAGAAAATATGTTATGTAATGTCTGTTCTTCAATATGGCAGCGAATGTTGGCCAATCTTATGAAAAATGAAAAAAAGCCTGGAAGCAACCGAAATGTGGTTCTACAGAAGGATGCTGAGAATACCATGGACCGAACATGTGAGTGACGCTTATAGTACAACTGTGTAAATTTTCAAGAAAATCAGTTCAGCCGTTTCGGAGTCTATAGGTAACGGGCACACACACACACACACACACACACACACACACACACACACACACACACACACTTCCAGTTTTGTATTCAAAAATGTATTGCTAGTAATAAATTTTTCCTTAAAAAATGTATTGTTGAAAATATTTTTCATTCAAAAATGTATACATTTCTATAAAACTCTATTTTTATGTATATATTTCTATACAAGTGTATTTTTATACTTTCATAGTGTTTTGACCCTAGTTTGGGCGTTAACTATTTGCCCATAGTTTGGACCCTAAAAGGTGCTACCACCCCGGTCAGTGTGGACCTGGGAACAACAGCAATTAAGAGGACGTTTCATGCTCCTCACAACCTCCCCAATCAGAGGCCTTGCTGCTGGATGCAGTTTATTGTCATACCCAGGACCAGTTAGCAAGAGGAAGTTACAGAATTTTATTTTTTACTCAAAACATACTAAAACTTTTAAAACTTTTTGCCTGTGTATCTTTAAAAGCTTGTTACAAGAATAGAAAGAGAGTAAGACTGAACTATGACCAAATAAGGATTTTTGACATTGTTTTATCTCAAATTTGATAAACGTATAAGACATTAAAAACACTGAACACAGGGAATAAAAAAGAAAAAATGCCAGTTGATAAATCATTTGTTTGAAACTTCAATAAAAACTCGATAGAAAATCAGATGAGCTGATATTTCCTGAAGATGCCATCATAAATGTATGTATTGTAATATTCATTACGACTGAAGTTTGAACTTGGCTCTTGGGCATTTATGTCACAGCATGATAAACCGTCTCCTTTGGAAAAAAAAATAATTTGAACTTTTCATCGCATCCGATGGGAGAAAGTGTTTATTTTCCTAACCAAGGTCGTGTAACGAAAAGTAATAAGAAAAAAGGAGAGAACACAAGAGACAGACAGACAGACAGTCAGACAGACAGACAGAGTGAGTGTGTGTGTGTGTGTGTGAGAGAGAGAGAGAGAGAGAGAGCGAGAGAGAAAGAGAGAGAGAGAGAGAGAAACAGAAAAAACAGTTTTAGCAGAATAAATTGTGAACAAAAGAAAAAAATAAGAAACAAGATAACGTATAAATCGATAAAAGAAATTAAGAAAAAAAATGTCACGAAGCAGTAGAAGAAAAATAAAAAATAAATTGACAATTATTAATTTATTCCACACCATATATATTCGGATTATTGTCTTAATATATATTATTCGGATTATTGTCCTATATTATTGTTGTCATCCATTTGGTGTTGTTGTCACAACTTTTCGGCCGTTATGTGCTTCGGCTTTCTTCACCTGTATATCGACCTTGATCTTCTTGGTCGTCCATCGACCCAATGATAACTTCCTCATATGTTGAGTCTTTTACCTTGTGTGGCCATGGAGGTGGCTATTCAGGTAGATCCTTGATTGACAGATACGGGTGCAGCGGAAAGCAAGGAAACTGTACAAGGTAGTTACGGTCAGCGGCTGAAGACTTTGTACGTGTTCGTTCTTCAGCCACACCAGCTCGCCTCTTCTTTTCTTCAAAGTTGCCTCTTGCCCGATAATTGACAGCGTGCCTTGTTATACCTATCACACCTAGCTCCAGCTATTTGAGGGGGGATGCCAGAGTGTCTGATATTGGACTTCATACAGTCCTTGTACCTCTTGCGTGGTCTGCCTTGGTCCCGCTTCCCAAAGCAGAGTTCACCGTGTATAAGCTTTTCTTTTGGCAGCCTGCGGTCATAATCGACCTCTCGCCTCTTATGCAGAACTTCTCCAGCTGCTATTGTACACGATTCACCTCTTACATCCGTAGAGAAGGCTGGTGAGGACAACACCTTGAGTTTCGTGGGTAGCTGGATGTTGTGCTGGTTTAGAACGCGGGCTCAGAGTCGACCTTAGGCATGACTGGCCTTGCAGATCTTGGCGCTGATCTTCTTATCCAGGCTGTCATCGTTGCTGATGATGCTGTGAGGTACTTAGTCATCCACCGTCTTCAGATGGGTACCCTCAATGAAAATGGAAGAGAGGGGCGATGGAGGCGGACGCCTGCTGGAACAATATCTTTGCCTTGCCAAGGATGATGGTAATTTCAAACTTCGAACTTTTACACAATGAGATTGAGGTCAGACTCCTTGTTGACCACGAGGGCATAGTCGTCAACGAAAAGCGCTTTCAAGGCAATCCTCTCTGTGACCTTGGTTCTGGCATTCAGTCGGCGGATGTCAAACAGAGAACCATCAAGTCTGTACTGCAAGTATACTCCAAGGTCCAAGTCCCCGATGACATGGCCGAGAACACAGGTGAAAAGAGGTTGTAGAGAAACGGGGCAAGAACGCACCCCTATTTAACATTTATTGTTGACACTGAATGGTTACGTTACTTCTCCACCCGAGAGAAACCGCCCAGTTACAAAGTCATGAAACAAGCGTATGAGGTTCACAAACTTGTCCAGGCATCCCAATTTGGACAGGATGATCCAGAGAGCCTCCTTGTGGACCGTGTGTAAGGCTTTAGTCAGGTCGATAAAGACAGCATTCTTTTTGATCTTGACGTTTCTATTGCACTTGGCGAACAGAGAAGATTATGTCCACCGCGCTGCGGTTTTGGGCGGATCTACACTGTGTTTCTGGCAGGTTCCATTCGGTGATGTTCCCGATCAGTCGGTTGAGGAGGGTCCGAGCCATTACTTTTCTAGCAATAGAAAGGAGGGTGATGTCAAGGTAATTGCTGCAGTCTTGCCGCCCTTATTCTTGAACAAAGAAACGACAGTGAAATTCCTGAAGCCTTTGGGCAGTTCTTGTTCCCATATACTGGGGAGAAGTAAGTGGAAGACTTTGATGTCCATGATATCTCTGTCGGGATTCTGGAGCACTTGCCCAATCCAAATCCACCGCCTTCTTGTAATGATGGTGCCCATGTTCTCTTGCTTGCATCTCTTCAACAGATCTTCATTGGAGACCTTCTCTGGCCGAAATATTCTCATTATTCGTCGGAGGAAAATGGTGTGAAAGAATCGAAGTTTGGCGAGATCCACCTTAGTCATTCTTCAGCACTCAGATCCGTAGAGGAGAGTAGATACAACACAGCTCAAGGTATAGATTGAGCTCCGGAAAGATCCACAGTCAATCACAAGAACAGCACTGCACTGGACTCCAAGTGGCAAAAGAAAGAGGGGAAGGCCAAGAACGACATGGAGAAGTACGGCAGAGAACGAGATGAAAAGCCATGCAGTATTCTTGGGGTTCATTGACTAGTCTGGCCCAAGATAGGCAGAGGTGAAGAAGCTTTGTTGCTGCCCTACACACCATTGGGTGTAACGGATGATGAAAAATGAATCGTTATTCCATCCATTTCAAGTGCCTTGCTTGAGCTGGTCTGCTTAATCTATTGCAGTTGGGAGGTCGAGACAGTAAACAGCGGGGTTCATTGGGATCAGGTCAAGTGAGCCTACAGTGGTGGACATGTTGTACAGGTTACTGAAGTGCTCTCTCCATCGAGCATTGTTGATACTCTTGTATTTCAGTAGTGTCGAGACGTCTGCAGACAGGATTTGGGTAGTACATAACTTGGCAGATTCATCGACATCTTTGATGGCGCTGAAGAATAACTTAGTTTTATGTGTCAGAGTATCTCTACATCTCATCTGCCTTCTCTTGCCGTTCACCCTTCATCCTGCGCAGTGCTGTCTGAGCCTGCCTCTGTAGGTGTTTAAAGCGAACACTCCTGAAGATGGAGAAGGGGTCGTTCTGCCACTCAACAAAAGCCTTCCGCTTGTCATCCAGGAGTATCATGATCCTCTCGTCAGTCCTGATACAATCGTTTCCTGGGGCCGATGGTGCATTTTGATGACTCTATAGCTCACATGTCAGGGGTCTATGGGCAGTCAGTTGAACATCCAAGTCTACAACTAATTCATTACGACGCTGTGATTGCTCAAATTTGGCGACATTGAACGCCGGCCTGATGACTTTCACCGTCTAACGGTGTGTTGGGACGATGTTCAGGACAGGATGAATCTGGCTAGACGGTGGCCACTTCAACACTCTGCTCCGCGCATGGCCCTGGTTATCCTGACGTCACGGATGTCTCTCTGGTGACAGATGTCAAAGTCTACCAAATGCCACGGATTGTATTTTGGGTGCATCCATGTTGTCTTGTATTTGTTGACTTGCCTGAACAGTGTGTTTGTGATGGAGAGGTGGTTTACAGAACAGAAGCTCAAAAGCACCAGACCATTAGAATTAAGTTTTCCAGTGCTCTGTGGCCCAAGCAAAACTTTCCAGTTCTCGCAGTCTGTTTTAACTCTGGCCTTAAAATCATCAAGCAAAATGAGCTTGTTCCTGGAGAAGGTGTCCTTTGCGCGAGAGATGAGCTCCTCATAAAAGGCTTTCTTTACTTCATCTCACCTGGTGAGAGTTTGAGCGTTCGCACTGGTGAGGGTAACGTGTCAGGTACTATTTAGCTTAAAACGAAGTTTCAATAGCCGTTCAATCACTGGCGTTGGTAGGTCAGGAAGTTGTTTGAGGGGCGGTGTCTTGATGGCCAGTCTTAGTCCATGGATTCTCTATTCAATCTAGGCCAATCTGGGCTGTTCCAGAAGGTGTATACGCCTTTCAGTTCAGCCACAGACTTCTTCTAAGCTAGAGTTGTCTCGTTGAGGGCCGCGATGTTAATGCGATAACATTCCAGTTCTCTTGCAATGAGAACAATTCTTTTCTAGGGCCTTGGGGAGACCCCATTGTCTATGTGCGTGCATACATTCCACGCACCGAGAATCAATTTCTTCTTTTCATGTTTTCAACCGCTTTGGAGGTTGAATTGCTTGCTGCAGTATGCTAGTGTAACACCCCAACGGTCTGTCCTAACAATTTTTCCCGGCGGCCGTTCTCCACGCTGTGATGTTGCCGGAAATTTGTAGAAAATGTCGGCCGGACAGCTGGGGGTACAAGATTGACTATAAGGAACGAACTTCCACAACTTGGATGAGTTGAAAAGGATGCTTTATTCGTTTAGAGCTAGCCTTGTCGGTTGGGGCAGGCGAATGTGACACACAGCTCTAACTCTAATTAATGGAGATCAACAAATCCAAACTGAACGAAACAAGACGAACGGAGATCCTTACTTCAAGCTCGCACCCGGCGGACTCCCCTTCACTTAACTCGTCTTAACTGACTGACTCGTTAACTGACTCTATTTATTTAATATGAATCCGGATATCCGGAAATGCTTTAGACCACCGGTGACAAACACCGGCGACTGTAAGTCTGAAATTTCAGTTATCTTTTTTTTTTTTATCTTAATAAGGCTTCCGCCGGAAAAGGCTTAATGTGTGGTCAAGATACAATAAAGGATAGCCTTTGACCGGGTCATAGAAAACCTACCTAGAAAACCTTTCTCATAAAAGAAAAAGCGTTTATTTATTTATTTTTTTCCTCTTCTTTTTCACTTTTGTTAAATATGTTTTTAAACTATTTTCTTTTCTAATCTGTTTTCTATTTTAATCTATTATAATAAAATACATATATGTCTAGTTATCGTGTCATATTACCTCCCCCAACGGATCTTGTCATTTATGTCAATAAATTACAATAAACAAAAAACAAAAACATGACACGATGCTTCTTCATGTCGGTACGCCATTACCACCAAAAATTATTTTTGATCCCCCAGGGATATTCTCCTCCTCTCCACAAACATCAATCATGAAATTTCTTATTAATCCAGACCATTTCTTTGTATTTCCTCAACACATTTTTCTTCTTATTTCAACAACCAATTCCTCAATTTTTGTCTTCGTAGCCGGTGGCATCAATGAATCCACGCAGTTGGTTTATCGCTATGTATGAGGGTCAATTCTTCATTAAAGAACACCTTTTTCAACTTAGTGTTTTGCTTTCCGCTTTACTTCTTCTCTTCTATTCCTGGAGAGACTCCACTCTTCGTTAATTCATCTCCTGTTACCATTTTCCAGCCATAAGTCTCTGAGCCTTTCCTGCATCCCCCCCCAATGAAACCTTATCATGATGGAAGTTTGCTGAGGACGTCCCCTCCCAATGGGGTCAATGGTGCCCAAAAAATGATTGAAGCATAGTTTACACAATAAATTCAAGAGAGGGGTGTTTCCACCCTCTCTCCCAAAGAAGAAAAGAAATTTTAAAAAAATTAATTAACACAAGTTAACAAAATAGTCATAACTCTGAGCAAGTCTATAAAGATAGGAGCGATATATAACTGCTCCTCATTATCAGTCTCTTTTTTTTTTTAACAATTTAAAGTTCTCCAAACATAGTCCATTTTCCCTTCTTTCTCTTTTTTCTTTTAAACAAAACAACAAAAAAACGTAAATAAATGTTCCTAAAATGTTTCTTTCTGTTTTTCTAAAAAATATTTTTTTCGTCATCATCTTCATCATCATCCTTTTTTCTTCTTCTTTCAAACAAAACAACAAAAGAATTAAATGTTTCTAAAATGTTTCTGTTTTTCTCAAAAAAAAATTTTTTTTTCCATCATCCTTTTTTTTTTCTTCCAAAACATATTTTTGTCGTTGTTGTACACACTCACTTAGTTTTTCTCTCTCTCATTTTTTTAACGTACACACACTATTCTTTTACCCCCCCTTTTTTTCAAACAGTCCTTTTTCATTCTTCTCTTTTTTTTCACACCGTTTGCGTTGATCTCTCTTTTTCTTTAACTTTCTTTTCAAAATTCATACCTTTTTATCGCAAAATAGTCACACATTTTTTTCCAATCCATTTTTTTTTTACACGCACAGTTGTTTCTTGCTCTCTCCCTTCCTCTTATTTTTTCCATTTTTTTTTCTTTTTTTTTTTGTATACATCTTTTTCTCATTTTTTTTTTCAAAAACATTTTTGTCGTTGTTGGACACTCTCACTTAGTTTTTCTCTCTGTCATTTTTTTTCTCGCAAATAATGCTTTTTTTTTTAAAGTAATAACACACTCCCATTAAGTTTTTCTCTCTGTCATTTTTTTTTCACAGATAATGCTTTTTTTTAAAGTAATAACACATACTATTCTTTTACCCACTTTTTTTTTCAAACAGTCCTTTTTTTCATTCTTCTCTTTTTTTTCACACCGTTTGCGTTGATCTCTCTTTTTCTTTAACTTTCTTTTCAAAATTCATACCATTTTATCGCAAAATAATCACATTTTTTTCCAATCCATTTTTTTATACACGCACAGTTGTTTCTTGCTCTCTCTCCCTTCCTCTTATTTTTTCCATTTTTTTTTGTACTCACCTTTTTCTCATTATCATATTCCATCTTCCTTTCTTTTCTTTTTTTTTTTAACCAAAACAACAAAAAAAAAAGTAAATAAATGTTCCTAACATGTTTCTTTCTGTTTTTCTGAAAAATATTTTTTTCATCATCATCCCTTTTTCTTTTCAAACAGTCCTTTTTTTTCATTCTTCTCTTTTTTTTGTTTTTAAATACCCATTCAGACCGTTTAAGTAGTCTCTATCTCTCTTTTTCTTTCTTTTTTTCTTCTTTTGAAGCATATACCAAACCATTAGAATTTGGTTGTTAGTGTTGTTCTTTCTTAGATTTCCTTTTCTTTGTTCGTCCTGTCTCGTCCAGTCGCGTGGGTTCGTCGAAATCCAAACTTAGCATCCAGTGGCACTTCCGTGGGTTCCAAATCCTGGTCACGGCACCAAATGTAACACCCCAACGGTCCGTCCTAACAATTTTTCCCGGCGGCCGTTCTCCACGCTGTGATGTTGCCGGAAATTTGTAGAAAATGTCGGCCGGACAGCTGGGGGTACAAGATTGACTATAAGGAACGAACTTCCACAACTTGGATGAGTTGAAAAGGATGCTTTATTCGTTTAGAGCTAGCCTTGTCGGTTGGGGCAGGCGAATGTGACACACAGCTCTAACTCTAATTAATGGAGATCAACAAATCCAAACTGAACGAAACAAGACGAACGGAGATCCTTACTTCAAGCTCGCACCCGGCGGACTCCCCTTCACTTAACTCGTCTTAACTGACTGACTCGTTAACTGACTCTATTTATTTAATATGAATCCGGATATCCGGAAATCCGGAAATGCTTTAGACCACCGGTGACAAACACCGGCGACTGTAAGTCTGAAATTTCAGTTATCTTTTTTTTTTTATCTTAATAAGGCTTCCGCCGGAAAAGGCTTAATGTGTGGTCAAGATACAGTAAAGGACAGCCTTTGACCGGGTCATAGAAAACCTACCTAGTGAACTTTATCACTGAGTCAAATATTTACCGGAGGACAATTTTCCTCATAAAAGAAAAAGCGTTTATTTATTTATTTTTTCCACTTCTTTTTCACTTTTGTTAAATATGTTTTTAAACTATTTTCTTTTCTAATCTATTTTCTATTTTAATCTATTATAATAAAATACATATATGTCTAGTTATCGTGTCACACTAGCAAGTTGATTAGGACAAGCATTTGTTTGGTATAAACTTTTGTAGTCCCCTCCCTCATGTGGGGGTGATCAGTGATGTCTTAAAGAGACTGCTCAGTAGCCTGGAGGAACGCCGAACTCCACTGTTGTCCTGGGGTCAGGAGAAGAGCGACTAATGACCTTAAGCCACCTATTTGCAGGGTTCAAGTTACAACTGCCAGTGGTCATCTCTACCTGTTACTTCACTCATTCCTCATCGCTGTAAGAATTTAAGAGGAGGTATGGAGAGTAACACACTGAGAGACCCGTATTCGAATTCCAGTTGAATTCGTCGCATTCACTTACTCGCAAATACCCTTGAGAAAGGTATTAATAAGTCTATTCCCTCCAGCTATGGGTTAAATAACAGAACAGATTTGCAACCATTCTATCGCAGAAAGTAATGGCAACCTATTGTGCAAAAATCTTCTATCAAGTCAGTTTCTTCCGAGAGATAATTGCCCAGTGCTAATCCTATTTACATACATCCTAAATCAAGCCACCAACCATCTATTATTACAAACATGCCATACACTGTTGACACAGAATAAATAACAATACATCAACTGAACACATTTTTTAAAATCACAGTCAATATTACATAAAAAGCCCTAAAAAAACAGCGGCTATAAATGAAATGACATTAAATATTATAAGCAAGAAAATAATATTTTGAAGCATCGTAGAAATAGAAAAATAATTTGGTATACACCACCATTTAACCAAATGGTTGTACTAAATTAGGCAATAAATTCTTTAATCTAGTTCAGAAACACTTCCTAAGTAATAACCTCCAAAGCCAAATTTTAAATAAGAATACACTGAAACTTAGTTATAGCTGCACTGATAATCTTGAAATGATAATAAAGAACATAACAAAATCCTAAAACAATATAACAAGATTAGCAATCAAAATCATCCTATTATAAATAACCACAACAATACTAATACTACAATTGTTGTAACCCAAAAGAATGTCCGCTGCAAAGTAAATGCCTTACAAATTCTATAGTATACCAAGTTACCATCTCCACTACAGAAAATCAAAATATTATCAAACATTATATTGAGAGTACTAAAAACCATTTTTAGGCACGTATGTATTAACATAAACTATCCTTTAATAATAAAATCTATATTAACTCAGCTTCACTTTCCAAATACTATTATAACACGATCCCTTGCTGCGTCCAGCCAACCTTCCTGACCTTTGGTCGATTCTGTCCACATTGTGTTTTTGATCTCGGATTAGCAGGCCCCGTTTCAGTCCGACCGTATTATTGAAACCGCCATTCAAATCTCTTTCCAACTTCTCATCCCAAACACGGGGGCCGAACTAACTAATTTCAGATTGCATTTTCGTTTTATTAAACAAACACCCAGTGAAGTTAAGTATGGGGTTTCTATTTCCTCCACTGTATAACTCTTACCAGCTCGAAATGAAAACAGTTACGTTTAATATTTCAACTTTCATGAGAAGGGGAGGAAACCCACTATTTGTCATTGTCTGTCTGTTATTACCAGCTGCCCTGGTAATCAGTACACAGGAAATTCTCAAGGCCGCATTTTAACGTAGGGCTACATATCGTCAAAATCCATTGACAAATATTATGATCAATTTCGCTTGCTTCACTCGACAAAAAATTTTGCACTCAATGATTCCTGTATCTGCATTTTCCACTTGTTAACGTTTTGTCTACTTTATTCGACAAAAGTAATTGTGTTCTCCAATTTTAGAGAAATCTATTCTCGTAGTGGATATCGGCTCGGAACGAGAAACCGGCGAGCCGAGTTCGAATTCCAGTTGAATCCATTGTATTCACTTTCGCGCAAATACCTTTGGGAAAAGTATTAATCCGTCTCTTCCTTCCAGTTATGGGTTAAATAGCAGAACAGACTGGGTTCTATAGCCTTGGCAGGCAACCAGTCTACCGGAGAAAGCAATGGCAACCTACTGCGGGATAATCTTCTGCCCAGTCAGTCATGTCTCTTTTGAGACATGATCGCCCAAGCGTGTATCACGTATGACACTTAATTGACTGACTGGATATAATAGTTGGAATCATGATTAAGGCTGATACTGGTCATAAAGTGGGGGATTAGTTTTATATTGTTATGAAGTAATAAACTGATCCCCCACTCTTTACTAGTTAGTAATATAATACATCTCTTCCCCCTCTAGCTATGAGTCAAATAACAGGACAGATTGGGTTCTACAGCCTTGGCTAGCAACTAGTCTACTGCGGTATAATCTTCTGCCCAGTCAGTCATCTCTCTTTCGAGACATGATCGCTCAAGCGTGTATCACGTATGGCACTTAACTGACTGATTATCGTTTTGAAAATTACTTAAAATTAATACCAGCCATTTAAAAATAAGGTTACACTATTAGTAATTGAAAGATGCAAATAAAACTTCATAAGATATTAACGAAAGTGTGAACATGTAAATCATTGCATGAAAAATGTTTTTTTTGCTTACAAGAAAAAATCCATGTAATTAAAATCCTAAAAACTAACTTACTGAACCAACGTAATGAAATTATTACTACTGCCACAATAAACAAATTCACACTCTTAAATGTATCAAATATTATCGCAAACTTTTTACTATCTGCTATAATCCTACCCTTTTTAGTTAATACCTTAAACATAAACCTAATTGTTACGTTTTTTTTTTGTTTTTTTAATCATATCACCCCGAGCAAGGCGGTAACGCCACCGATGTGCAGGGGGCTACGTAAGAGTGACAAGATTGGAGAAGAGAAAACCGGAAACCACATCCTAAGCAGGGAACAAGGGATGAGCCTCTTGACCTGTTCAATAGACGTGGGTGGAGTGTGACGCTTATTTTCACTCCCAGTTATATTTAAAATCAAGCAATTCTGCCTTTAATAATTAATCTTGACCTTACGTCTATTTCCTTACATTAAAATCTCGTTTTTTTTATAAAACCAAAAACCCTTTAAAAATACTTTATTTTATTTATTCTTTTAATTTCAATATCTTCGCATCCTGAATAATACATTGGCTACATTTTTGTTTCATTCTTATTTAAAAATTATCACTTTCTCCTGTCTGTACCTACATCACTGCACTATTAACCCAATATTCATTGATTTACACCCACAATTCTTTTAAGTTATAATCAGTCAGTTAAGTGCCATAAGTGATACACGCTTGGGCGATCATGTCTCGAAAGAGACATGACTGACTGGGCAGAAGATTATCCCACAGTAGGTTGCCATTGCTTTCTGCGGTAGACTGGTTGCCGGCCAAGGCTATAGAACCCAATCTGTCCTGTTATTTAACCCATAACTGGAAAGAATAGATGGATTATGACCTTTCCCAAGGGTATTTGCGCGTAAGTGAATGCAATGAATTCGGCTGGAATTCGAACTCGGCTCCCCGATTTCTCCCGATATCCAATGCACCACAACGCACATCCCTACGTTATAATAAACTTCCCATTCCAGTACATTCAGCTAATATAATGGCATTTTTATTTTATTACTTTTGTTTTTAACTTAATTTATTTTTTATTTTAATTTTCCTTATATATATATATATATATATATATATATATATATATATATATATATATATATGACCCCGTATCTAAACCATTGAATGGAGCATTGTTTCCTGAAACTTGATAGCTTTTGAGCTGCAGTATGGTATTATAATAGTAATAATAATAATAATAATATTATTATTATTAATAATAATAATAATAATAATAATAATAATAATATATATCTATAAATGCTCTACATCTCTACTGAGCACTTTTTATAAAAAGTAAGTATTAAAATGTTGATCAAACTATCGACATAATCATTGATTCCGTATATCCAGCAAACTAAATATCCTCAACATATTATTGCATGCCTCCGCAACCAAAGTCCCTTTCCACGACCATAATGGCAATATCTATACCCAAACTGACGGTGTTAGTAAGAGAAATCCTGTCGTCTTGTGGTTAACCAGCTACTACATGTCCCGTCACGGTGAATACGTCACTAAAATGTGCAATATATATCCATCAGTTTTAACCCTTTTACATTCAGTCAGTTAAGTGCCATACGTGATACACGTTTGGGCGATCATGTCTCGAAAGAGACATTACTGACTGGTCAGAAGATTATCCCACAGTAGGTTGCCATTGCTTTCTGCGGTAGACTGGTTGCCGACCAAGGCTATAGAACCCAATCTGTCCTGCTATTTAACCCATAACTGGAATGAATAGATGGATTAATACCTCTCCCAAGGGTATTTGTGCGTAAATGAATACAATGGATTCAACTGGAATTCGAACTCGGCTCCCCGGTTTCTCGTTCCGAGCCGATATCCACTGTACCACAACGCACATATAGTGTATTTGGGTAACAATCTTTTTTTTCTTTTTTCTACAGGATGCGTTAAAAATGACAGACAAGGTATTATCATTAAGTTTTTTGATAATTTTTCAGGTGTTCGTATATTTTTTTTTATTTTCAGAACTAAAATTATTTATGAATTGTCCAAAGGGTTTGTACTTTCGACGTTTTCGGCTATACATTTAGCTTTTATCAAGAATTACTTTTGTTTTACTTGCAAATAAACCGATGTAAGTTTATGCATATAGAGTAATGCCTCCGTGATTCTTAACGAATTCGTGGACAAAAACAATGACATGAATATTTTTTACAAACCTCTCATGCACAATAACAAACAGACTGGTCGAATCAATGATAATAATTCACCCGCAAAATCTCAACTGCAGAAAACCATTGTTGTCTACGAATTTATATTTCCTTTGAAGACCTGTGTTCATCAACTATTTAAATCCGTAAACAATTACATTGCCTTCACCACCACAAAATTGACGAGAAGATTGACATTGCACCTTTCCCACAACAGTTCTATTCGATCTCATTTAAACACACATCGAGATCTTCTATGGCCTATCCGGGATATACTTGTTGATAATACATACATAATAGCATCACTCACATGCAAAAGAAGATTCAAGATAATAGAGGTGTTACTAATAAAAAAGAGAAATCTTATACTTAATAGCATCAATTATGAACATGGTAACAATGTGCTTACCATGTTCGGAACTTAACATACACAAGACTCTATATGTATAAACTTCACACATGTTTATTTACATGTAAAACAAAATCAATTCTTGTTAATGGCTCAAAGTATAGCCGAAAGCGTTCGAAAGTACAAAACCTTTGGACAATTCTTGTATAATTTGAGTTCCGAAAAGAAAAAGACGATACAAACACATGGAAAAAATTAGCTAAAAAAAACACACACACACACACACACACACACACACACACACACACACACACACACACACACACACACATATATATATATATACATATATATATATAGGAGGTTTGGAAAACTTAACACTCACAAACATAGAGAGATAGGGAAAAGCAGCCAGTCACTTAGATTATTTGAATATGGATGGCAGATTCAGAAAGCGATAGCTGAAATCCCTGAGGGACAAAATGTGAAAATAATGCTTGGGAAATATTGAAGTTAACTGAGATAGGGGAAGATAGTGAGCCATTTACCTAACGAGAATCGTCTAGGGGACTTAGCAAAGGCAGGCAAACTACTAAGAGTCATGTGAGAGAGGAAGCTGTAGAGTTCTATAATCGCTTAAAATTTTTTCTTACTGGTTACTCAAACTCACTCTATATTAGTAATAGAATATGTTTAGATACTTTAGTTTTAAAATTAATATTAACCCAAACCTCAGAAGTCCATTTGTTCACGCAAACTGGCCTTTGGAGTGTCCCTAAAAGGTGGACTGCCCTGACGCTTAAGGATGTTTTTGTCTAGATCCCTCCTAAAACTCGACCTTGTGTCATATTTGCATAACATTGGCGCATGGATAAATCCCTTATCTTCATAATGGGCTCCGCGAAAAAGACTCGTTAACCATTACCACACGGCGCGGTCTCCATTAGTCAAAATGTTATAAAAATCTCTATTTAATAAATCGTATTTCTTCATCTAGATATTTGCATTGATTAATCGAAATCACTCCACCAGAGTAATAGTCCCTGCGGGAAAAGCTCGTTAACCACTATCGCATGGTGAATTGGCTACCAGTGAGAGTGTTATAAAAACACAACTTAATAAATTATATAAGTATTTATTTATTTACATTGGTTTAAACATCATATAATAATAGTATTTGTCTCTTCCTTTGATAGTTCACATGAGTGTTACACCCTGCCAATACCTCATTAATAATGGACTATTCCGTTCTGACCGCGTTGAAAGACAAAGAAGAGAAGCTCCTTGGTTTCAGTGAAAAAAAAAGAATAACTGAAAAAAGATAGTTGATTTTCTAAGAGCCGCTTAGATGTGGCACAAGGCCGAAAATAAAGAATTATTCAACGTCTCCTGCTAATACCAAACAAATAATGGACTATTCCGTTTTGACCGCGTTGAAAGACAAAGAAGTGAAGCTACTTGGTTTCAGTGAAAAAAAAAAGAATGACTGAAAAAAGATAGCTGCTTTTCTAAGAGCCGCTTAGATATGACAAAAGGCCAAAAATAAAGAATTATTCAACGTCTGCTGCTAATACCTAACAAATAATGGACTATTCCGTTTTGACCGCGTTGAAAGATAAAGAAGAGAAGCTACTTGGTTTCAGTGAAAAAAGAAAAGAATGACTGAAAAATGATAGTTGATTTTCTAAGAGCCGTTTAGATATGGCACAAGGCCGAAAATAAAGAATTATTCAACGTCTGCTGCTAATACCTAACAAATAATGGACTATTCCGTTTTGATCTCGTGAAAATACAAAAGACATAGTGGAGACGCTACTTGGTTTCAGTCAGAAATGTAAAGAAATGGAAGATGGAAATGAAGTGTAACGTTTGTTTCAGTGAAATGTGAAAAGTTGTCAATTTCAGAACTTTTCATTTGTCCCTCATTACTCCATTGAAAAGAACAACCAGCTTTCATATTTAGAGAACCGCGCTTATGGCACCCGCCGACCCCGCAATTGCGGGTGGGGGCGCAAGTTTCCTAGGGGCTTCAAGATCCCGGGAAGCCGCATAGCTCCTTGGCTCCGCAGATCTGTTGCAATGAAAGAAAATTAACAAAATAATTATTAGAATTCACTGGCAACTTATCATCATACTTCTAATTTGAAATAGACAATCTCTCTCTCTCTCTCTATCTCTCTCTCTCTTTCTTTCTGTGTATAGATTGAAACCCGACCGAATATATATATATATATATACCGACCGGCCATAGGTCAGAGGTAGAATCGCCGACTGACGCCAATTCGGTCGGGTTTCAAACATGGATTAAAAGCAATCGGAGTCTAATCTTTTTTTTTTTTTTATCGTATCACTCCGAGCAAGGCGGTAACGCCACTGATGTGCAGGGGGCTACGAAATAGTGAGAAGATGGGAAAAGAGAAAGCCGGAAACCACATCCTAAACAGGGAACAAGGAATGAGCCTCTTAACCTGTTCAATAGATCTGGGTGGAGTGTGAACCTGGCGATAGATATCGTACTGATGAGCTGTGATACAGCGAAACAGATCCGTCTGCGGATGACTATATATATATATATATATATATATATAATCTTCCGGCCCCGAAGAGGTAGCAAATCATTTGTAATTAAAAAAAAATTAACTTTGAGAGAGAAATACATTTTAGATATTTGTTCTGTTTCAACATACGTACAAGAACATAACATGTATATTCAAACTTTTTTAGGAAATCACCAGAAAGTTTCTAAAAGTTTTGAAAACGTTCGGAATGTATAGCGTCGAAACGCCAATTCCGCGATTTCTTCCGTTTTTTCGTGATCACAGAATATCTGTGTTCCGAGAGTATGTTATTTTGTTTAAAGTACCATTTATTATGGGTTCAGCATGTTCGGGGTTGGGGGCGCAAGCTGTATTCTGCGGGGGCTCGCGATGTTGCCAAGCAAAGCACTGCATATTTATGATCGTTATTGCAATATTTTGATGAAGTTGTTAAGCACGAATATCTAACAATTCTACATGGGAATTTCTGCTGATATTTTATTGTTGTAGAACTCGCCCTGTGATTATTTATTCATTAACAGAAGAAGTAAGGTTCATCAGGAATTTAAAATAGGAAAACTGAAATTTTTACGTGTTAAAACTAGTTAAATATAAATACATTAGCAGACACATTTGTAAACGGATGAAAAATACAAGTGTGAGCACAAACGATTAAAGCTATTCAAATATGCATAGTAGCATACTTTCGACTATGTCAGTATAAAAAAATCTTCAGTTGTACGCAAAAGCATGGAAGTAATTGTGTCCATATAGGGGTGTGTGTAAATTTCATTTGGATTGCTTGAAAAACTGCAGAGAAAAAAAAAAAATTATTTTCCCGTTTTTATCTCGCGCTGTCGGCCATGTTGTTTCATGGCGTTGGTTTTTCCTGTGTATTGATCGTCTGTTCTTAGTGGCTACCAACATTTTGGGGAAGCGAAGACGTTTATTTTCCTCCACCTTGACACCTGCATGGCAAGAAGCCATGGGACGGACGGGAACGCAGTAAGTCTGGCAGGAAGGAGGTTGCTTTAAAGAAATATGAGGAACAAAAATAGAAACGAAAAGAGAGAGGCGAAATGACGTATATGAGAAATATACGTAAAATATACGTAAAACAACAACGAAAAAAACAAAAAAACAAAACCAAAAATAGACATTGGAAAAACTACGAACAAAAATATAAACAGAAAGAAAGAAAAATAGAAAGAAAGAAAACAGGAAAAAAAAAAAAAAAGGACGGTAGAAAGGACACAAGAACAGAATTGCTTGTTTCGTGGTTGATAAACACTAGTCAACCTTATTCCATATGACACGTTCCAAGAGACTCAGCGGATGCCTGAGGCTGTATGTAATGTAGAACCGTATAAATACAACAATTATTCTTATGTAAACATATCTATTATGCAGTTTAATATATATTAAGCACAATAACAGATTAACAACAATAATTAATAATAAAATATAGAATAAAATTATCGCGATAAAAAGTGTCGATCGTATCGTAGACGTTATTAGGTAAAATATGCAATGACCAACAATAGCATTCACTGACCGATCAATCATTGCTACCCAAGTTACACTTTTCTTCACAACCTGACTATCAGGCTAGGATCAAAGTGTAGTATGTTCTCTTAATTTCTAATGTGGGGTTTGATACATTGACACCCACACACACACACACACGCATGGTCACTCGGCGTTCCACGTGATGACTGGTTCTCGCCAAAACGATGCTAATAAAAGCGAAGAACATCACGTGGTACGTCAGTTAGGATTTCGTCCCGGGACAAGAGCAAACATGTCTCCCTAACTCACACAAACACACGCGCGCTAATTGCGGGTAGCAATTAGTGGCGCAAATTTCTTTTTTCTTCTCCGACATTAACACTATGCACATTAACTTTCATTCAAACAGGACTTTACATAAAATAACTTTCTACATATAAATTCACAATTTTCCCAACCTTCGTCAGTAGAAATCCACAGACTGCTACATTCGCATGTAAGTCTCTCTCTCTCTACTCAACGCACACACAGACACAGAACTTTGTCTTCTGTCTGACTTTCTTCATCAAGGATTTGAACTTTGAACTCTTTACGATAATCTTAACAATTGTTACAAACCTTTCTTTCAGCTAGAGAAAAAACTTCATACATCTTATTTTGTTTCTACGAACAGACGAAGGGGAATAACTCTTTCCTTTTCACTTTCTCATGCATGCTCTCTCAACCTCATGTAACCTTTGTCAATATATTGTTTTTCTGGTTACTTTCGCCTTTTTGTTCTTTCTTAAATACTGCTTCAAACCATGACTAAGGTTGCGTCGAGTCGACTCATAAATCTAAATTAGTAAGTGGACCCTTCGTCTACTACAAATGGTGACCGCCGACGTGATGTCGATTCGGCGTAATTCAGTCCAGCATCGTTGGAAACGGGACTCAGCATTTCTTCTTCGTCTATCAACAAGAACTACTATTCGACGTCGTTATCTCCCAACTTTTTCTACAGGACTCTAAGATGGCGACCCCACACAGAATTTTTACAATCGCACACTAGACAGCACAACTGTCATCTCTCTCTCTCCCAGGTTTTCCAGAAAAAGAGTGGCACAACGTCGACTTAAAGACGTTTTTCAACATTCAACGCAATGGCACTCAATCAGAACTCTAAGGAGATCGACAAGCCGAATTATTTATACTGGAGAATTGAGACCTCCAAAGAAAATTCGACATTAAACCCAGATATCTTTTTAGTTCTCTCAAACACGCGTCGACAATCGGTATCAACACAAGCTTCAATCGACCACTTTGCAAATCAAAGTTTATAACCAACTGTTAATTCTTCTAACACCAACATAAATCCACACGTTCAGCAAAACACGGAAACTCTTACAAACGCAAGCAACTCAACGTGGAGCATTGGAATAAATTAGAAGATTTTTAACAGCCATATCAACCACCGCGAATTTTCCAGAGCATGCCACATCCTGGCACTCTGATAGGGGACACTGCTGCAAAATCCCTAGTCACGCGCATCGCATTTCAGACTCTTTTTCTCTTCAGCCTACGAGAGACAACCAACATATTCACGGACATATTGAAAAAAATATTTTTAATATTTGTTTCAATCTAAGGGGGGTATTTGTGGGGTTTGATACATTGACACCCACACACACACACACGCATGGTCACTCGGCGTTCCACGTGATGACTGGTTCCCGCCAAAACGATGCTAATAAAAGCGAAGAACATCACGTGGTACGTCAGTTAGGATTTCGTCCCGGGACAAGAGCAAACATGTCTCCCTAACTCACACAAACACAGGCGCGCTAATTGCGGGTAGCAATTAGTGGCGCAAATTTCTTTTTTCTTCTCCGACATTAACACTATGCACATTAACTTTCATTCAAACAGGACTTTACATAAAATAACTTTCTACACATAAATTTCACAATTTTCCCAACCTTCGTCAGTAGAAATCCACAGACTGCTACATTCGCATGTAAGTCTCTCTCTCTCTACTCAACGCACACACAGACACAGAACTTTGTCTTCTGTCTGACTTTCTTCATCAAGGATTTGAACTTTGAACTCTTTACGATAATCTTAACAATTGTTACAAACCTTTCTTTCAGCTAGAGAAAAAACTTCATACATCTTATTTTGTTTCTACGAACAGACGAAGGGGAATGACTCTTTCCTTTTCACTTTCTCATGCATGCTCTCTCAACCCCATGTAACCTTTGTCAATATATTGTTTTTCTGGTTACTTTCGCCTTACTCGTTCTTTCTTATTGACTGTTCTATTTCACCAACCAGTTACGTCGAGTCGACTCGTAAACATAAATTAGTAAGTGGACGCTTCGTCCACTACACTAATAGTAATATTATCCATTTCCTTATAAGGGAACATCCAGCATTCATTGACCGAGAAGTCAGTGCTACCCAAGTTACACTTTTCTTCACAACGTGAATATCAAGCTATGATCAAGCATAGTATCTATTCTCTTAATTTCTATTAGAAATATTATCCATTTCCTTAAAAAATAATGAACTCAATAAAACTATAACATTACTGATGTAGAAAAACTTTTAATTGCTTTTGTGAATAAGTAATATTAAGGACATTATTGTCTGAAGAAATAAAATTTTTCTGATTTTTACAAGAATTAAAAATTTTTTAAAAACTTTTTAATTATAATAATTATTAAATAATTTATAATAGTTTAAATCATTTAAAATTCTGTATTAGGAAAATTATTGGAAATAATGTAATAATTATATGGAAACAAAATTTACGAGTCCAAAATGACTAAGATTAAAAAACGTAGTTACGCTATTTTATTTTTAAAATAATTTTTTAATTCTTATGTTTTTACTTAATACGTTCTTTTTTTTCAACAGGTCGTATTCTCCGAAAATTTAAACTAAGTTTTCCTTTTTTCATTTACTAGTTCACTAAACAGTTATATTTACATAAGTAAACTCAAATTGAATATATTTTTATAAAAATCTTTAAGAAACCAAAAGTTTTCTGTTGTTCGTAATTTTTTAACTTTCTTTAGTTAATTTAATTTTTAATGACATTTATTGTGACATTTAAAGACTCTTAAATTAATTTTGAAAATAATGCTTAATTAATTTGAATTATTTTAAAACATTATTTCCTGCTTATTTGAAATTAGGTTTTTCATTTTCTATTAATTTTTTTGTTGAATAGTTCTACTTTTCTTTTCAACTGTGTTCATTTTTTTTTTCGAAATAGAAAACTAGTTTTTTATTTTACTTAATGATAATTAAAGTTTATCAATGATTACTGATTAAATAATATTTTATTTATTAAAAAAATTACCAAATAAAGGTGTTGATTTTTTGGCTTATTTGTTATTTTTACTTTTTTTTAATTATAGATGTTCATGAAAATTTGTCATTTCTGGTCATCCGTAGCAGCTGTCAACACTATCTCTGTCAACACTTTGTCAAACATTCGATCTGATAAACACGATCAATCGTTAATAATTCGTTGTATATTACTTTTTTATGCTATAAATAAGTAATATTTGTTTCAAATCAGATATATTAAGCTTTCAATTTTCAAAGCTTACTAAAATAAAGTGTCAGAAATCTTTTGAAATCTTTTTAAAAATCGATAATTTGTGTTTGTTTACAATTTTTTTAATTTTAAGAAAATGGCCGCTTTTAAGAAAATTTTAAGAAATTGAAATTAAATGTGACATTCAAATCTATATGAAATACACCAGAATTTTTTAATTAATGGAAATAATATATTTAATCATTAAGCTTTTAATTAAATTTAAGATGAAATCTTTAAGAATGTTTTTTTTATTTTAAAAATTTCATTTTAAAATTAGGTATCGAAAATTTTTGCCTTAAAAGTGGCGGTACCCATATAAAGGACATCTATCTATCGCCCGGTTCACACTCCACCCACTTCTATTGAACAGGTTAAGAGGCTCATCCCTTGTTCCCTGTTTAGGATGTGGTTTCCGGCTTTCTCTTTTCCAATCTTTTCACTATTACGAAGCCCCCTGCACATGAGTGGCGTTTCCGCCTTGCTCGAGGTGATACGATTAAAAAAAAAAAATAAATAACAGATAATAAAACAGAACAACTTGAGCAATGTACTGTAATAAAGTTGTGACGGATGTGCGTTGTGGTGCATTGGATATCGGCTCAGAACCAGAAATCGGGGAGCCGAGTTCGAATTCCAGCCGAATTCATTGCATTCACTTACGTGCAAATATACTTGGGAAAGGTCATAATCCGTCTATTCCCTCCAGTTATGGTTAAATAACAGGACAGATTGGATTCTATAGCCTTGGTCGGCAACCAGTCTACCGCAGAAAGCAATGGCAACCTACTGCGGGATAATCTTCTGCCCAGTCAGTCATGTCTATTTCGAGATATGATCGCCCAAGGCTGTATCACGTATGGCACTTAACTGACTGTCGGATAAAAAAATCGTAAGACACTGTAAAAGTTTAACAAGTATAACAAATAATAAAATATTACAATTATGACAATAAACTGGAATAAAAATTTGTGATGGACGGAAGTTTCGTTCTTACCGTTAATCTTCTTAGGCAGAAAAGGCGATTAACAACAAAGACTAATAATAAAATCGAAAAATTATAGCAAGAAACTTGAATGAAATGTCGGCTTTCTCTTTTCCAATCTTTTCACTTTTCTTTTTCTTTTTTTTTCAATTGGAGTAGATAGACTAAACTATCGCCCGGTTCACACTCCACCCACGTCTATTGAACAGGTGAAGAGGCTCATCCCTTGTTCCCTGTTTAGGATGTGGTTTCCAGCTTTCTCTTTTCCAATCTTTTCACTTTTCTTTTTCTTTTTTTTCAATTGGAGTAGATAGACTAAACTATCGCCCGGTTCACACTCCACCCACGTCTATTGAACAGGTGAAGAGGCTCATCCCTTGTTCCCTGTTTAGGATGTGGTTTCCGGTTTTCTCTTCCAATCTTCACTTTTTTTTTTCAATTGGAGTAGATAGACTAAACTATCGCGCGGTTCACACTCCACCCACGTCTGTTGAACAGGTGAAGAGGCTCATCCCTTGTTCCCTGTTTAGGATGTGGTTTCTTTCTTTCTCTTTTCCAATCTTTTCACTTTTCTTTTTCTTTTTTTTTTCAATTGGAGTAGATAGACTAAACTATCGCCTAATTCACACTCCACCCACGTCTATTGTACAGGTGTAGAGGCTCATCCCTTATACCTGTTTAGGATGTGGTTTCCGGCTTTCTCTTTTCCAATCTTTTCACTTTTCTTTTTCTTTTTTTTTTCAATTGGAGTAGATAGACTAAACTATCGCCCAGTTCACACTCCACCCACGTCTGTTGTACAGGTGTAGAGGCTCATCCCTTGTTCCCTATTTACGATGTGGTTTCTGTCTTTCTCTTTTCCATATCTTTTCACTCTTACGTAGCCTCCTGCACACGGGTGGCGTTACCGCCTTACTCGGGGTGATATGATTAAAAAAAAAAGTGATTGTGTCGTATCATGTCAACACTCCTACATTAAAAAAATACAACTGGAAGAAAAAGATTAGCTAGCATTATTGTAAAAGTGATTAAGGATATAAACAGGTCTCAAATGTAATAATAAAATCAAGCAGTGTTAATTCCCTGGTGGATGCGGGACACCTTTTGCTTTTCGTATTTGTTGTCGTGTCTAAATGAATGTATATTTGTGTTTGGTTGAATGATTGGTTAATTTATCTACGCCCGGCATAAATTTCGTCCAATCAACTGATATTTCTGTCACAGTTAGGGATTGTGCTTTTTCATTATTATTAATGCATTTAGTATCTTCTTCTATGTATGTTGTCCTTTCAGAACGTAGGCGATCATAGCTTTCGATGTCTCTCTATCTCTGGTGGCTCTTAGTAGGCTTTCTCCTGTTACACCACACAACCCTCATTCTGTCATCCACATGATCAGGCCATTCAAATATGTTATCCGCTGCATTCCTCTGTCTCTTTTCTCTTTTTCCCTCTGACTGGTTGTTAGCATCAGGTACTCCAAGCCCTCCTTCCTCATCGCATGTTTTAGCTGTCTCTCCCTGATGCTCAGTATTAATGATATGGACGACGCAAACGAAAGAATTCTATGGAGACGAAAAGTTTACCTCTTCCCAACTGATCTTAAAATCAAGATCAGGACGAAAAAGGCGATGACTCTCTTCATTAGAATTTGGCAAAAGGCGTGTGAGTCTTGCGCGCATATGTCGAGTAAAAGTGACCCCTGCCAATGATAGGTTTGTTTAGTTTTTTTTTTTAGTTTTTGACACCAAGTTAAACTTAGCTAGCCATTGGCCCATTTTTGTTTTTTGCTTCCATCTTTCTAGTTAAAAAGTGGAATAATTTTGACATTATTTGTATATATTTCTGAGATGATGAATATTTAAACTGTTTACATTATTCAGACTGTTGTCCTCAACTTTGCAGTCATATTCGCATTCAATATCTGTCTATATTTCTGAGATGATGTATTGTAATTATTTACACTATTTACATTGTTTAGACTGTTGTCCTCATCTTTGTTGCCATATTCACCTTCAATATCTGTCTTTATTTCTGATATGAGACATTATAAGTACTTAAACACTATATTGTTTGGACTATTTTCCTTATCACTGTGGCCATATTCACCCTCAATATATGTCTATATTTCTGAGATGAGGTATTGGAATTATTTACATTATTTACATTATTCTGACTGTTGTCCTCGTCTTTGTTGCCATATTCATCTTTAATGTCTATATATTTCACAGATAAATTATTGGAATTATTTACACTATTTACATTATTCTGACTGTTGTCCACATCTTTGTTTATATATTCATCTTCAATATCTGTCTATATTTCTGAGATGAGGTATTGTAATTATTTACACTATTTACCTTATTCTGACTGTTGTCCACATCTTTGTTGCCATATTCACCCTCAATATATGTCTATATTTCTGAGATGATGTATTGAAATTATTTACACTATTTACATTATTCTGACTGTTGTCCACATCTGTTGCCATATTCTTCTATGTCTATATTTCTGAGATGAGGTATTGTAATTATTTACACTATTTTATATTATTCTGACTGTTGTCCTCGTCTTTGTTGCCATATTCTCTTCAATATCTGGCTATATTTCTGAGATGAGGTATTGTAATTATTTACACTATTTACATTATTCTGACTGTTGTCCACATCTTTGTTGCCATATTCACCCTCAATATATGTCTATATTTCTGAAATGAGGTATTGGAATTATTTACACTATTTACATTATTCTGACTGTTGTCCACATCTTTGTTGCCATATTCACCCTCAATATATGTCTATATTTCTGAGATGATGTATTGGAATTATTTACACTATTTACATTATTCTGACTGTTGTCCACATCTTTGTTGCCATATTCACCCTTTTATATATGTCTATATTTCTGAGATGAGGTATTGTAATTATTTACACTATTTATATTATTCTGACTGTTGTCCTCGTCTTTGTTGCCATATTCATCTTCAATATCTGTCTATATTTCTGAGATGAGGTATTGTAATTATTTACACTATTTACATTTATTCTGACTGTTGTCCACATCTTTGTTGCCATATTCACCCTCAATATATGTCTATATTTCTGAGATGATGTATTGGAATTATTTACACTATTTACATTATTCTGACTGTTGTCCACATCTTTGTTGCCATATTCACCCTTTATATATGTCTATATTTCTGAGATGAGGTATTGTAATTATTTACACTATTTATATTATTCTGACTGTTGTCCTCGTCTTTGTTGCCATATCATCTTCAATATCTGGCTATATTTCTGAGATGAGGTATTGGAATTATTTACACTATTTACATTATTCTGACTGTTGTCCACATCTTTGTTGCCATATTCATCTTCAATATCTGTCTATATTTCTGAGATGAGGTATTGTAATTATTTACACTATTTACATTATTCTGACTGTTGTCCACATCTTTGTTGCCATATTCACCCTCAATATATGTCTATATTTCTGAGATGAGGTATTGGAATTATTTACACTATTTACATTATTCTGACTGTTGTCCACATCTTTGTTGCCATATTCACCCTTTATATATGTCTATATTTCTGAGATGAGGTATTGTAATTATTTTTATATTTATATTATTCTGACTGTTGTCCTCGTCTTTGTTGCCATATTCATCTTCAATATCTGGCTATATTTCTGAGATGAGGTATTGGAATTATTTACACTATTTACATTATTCTGACTGTTGTCCACATCTTTGTTGCCATATTCACCCTCAATATATGTCTATATTTCTGAGATGAGGTATTGGAATTATTTACACTATTTACATTATTCTGACTGTTGTCCTCGTCTTTGTTGCCATATTCATCTTCAATATCTGTCTATATTTCTGAGATGAGGTATTGTAATTATTTACACTATTTACATTATTCTGACTGTTGTCCACATCTTTGTTGCCATATTCACCCTCAATATATGTCTATATTTTCTGAGATGATGTATTGGAATTATTTACACTATTTACATTATTCTGACTGTTGTCCTTTGTTGCCATATTCACCTTTATATATGTCTATATTTCTGAGATGAGGTATTGTAATTATTTTTACTATTTATATTATTCTGACTGTTGTCCTCGTCTTTGTTGCCATATTCATCTTCAATATCTGTCTATATTTCTGAGATGAGGTATTGTAATTATTTACACTATTTACATTATTCTGACTGTTGTCCACATCTTTGTTGCCATATTCATCTTCAATATCTGTCTATATTTCTGAGATGAGGTATTGTAATTGTGTACACTATTTACATTATTCTGACTGTTGTCCACATCTTTGTTGCCATATTCACCCTCAATATATGTCTATATTTCTGAGATTGATGTATTGGAATTATTTACACTATTTACATTATTCTGACTGTTGTCCACATCTTATTGTTGCCATATTCACCCTTTATATATGTCTATATTTCTGAGATGAGGTATTGTAATTATTTACACTATTTATATTATTCTGACTGTTGTCCTCGTCTTTGTTGCATATTCATCTTCAATATCTGGCTATATTTCTGAGATGAGGTATTGGAATTATTTACACTATTTACATTATTCTGACTGTTGTCCACATCTTTGTTGCCATATTCACCCTCAATATATGTCTATATTTCTGAAATGAGGTATTGTAATTATTTCCACTATTTACATTATTCTGACTGTTGTCCACATCTTTGTTGCCATATTCATCTTCAATATCTGTCTATATTTCTGAGATGAGGTATTGGAATTATTTACACTATTTACATTATTCTGACTATTATCCACATCTTTGTTGCCATATTCATCTTCAATATCTGTCTATATTTCTGAGATGAGGTATTGGAATTATTTACACTATTTACATTATTCTGACTGTTGTCCACATCTTTGTTGCCATATTCATCTTCAATATCTGTCTATATTTCTGAGATGAGGTATTGGAATTATTTACACTATTTACATTATTCTGACTGTTGTCCACATCTTTGTTGCCATATTCACCCTCAATATATGTCTATATTTCTGAGATGAGGTATTGTAATTATTTACACTATTTACATTATTCTGACTGTTGTCCACATCTTTGTTGCCATATTCACCCTCAATATATGTCTATATTTCTGAAATGAGGTATTGTAATTATTTACACTATTTACATTGTTCTGACTGTTGTCCACATCTTTGTTGCCATATTCACCCTCAATATATGTCTATATTTCTGAGATGAGGTATTGGAATTATTTACACTATTTCCATTATTCTGACTGTTGTCCACATCTTTGTTGCCATATTCATCTTCAATATCTGTCTATATTTCTGAGATGAGGTATTGGAATTATTTACACTATTTACATTATTCTGACTGTTGTCCACATCTTTGTTGCCATATTCACCTCAATATATGTCTATATTTCTGAGATGATGTATTGGAATTATTTACACTATTTACATTATTCTGACTGTTGTCCACATCTTTTGTTGCCATATTCACCTTTTATATATGTCTATATTTCTGAGATGAGGTATTGTAATTATTTACACTATTTATATTATTCTGACTGTTGTCCTCGTCTTTGTTGCCATATTCATCTTCAATATCTGGCTATATTTCTGAGATGAGGTATTGGAATTATTTACACTATTTACATTATTCTGACTGTTGTCCACATCTTTGTTGCCATATTCACCCTTTATATATGTCTATATTTCTGAAATGAGGTATTGTAATTATTTACACTATTTACATTATTCTGACTGTTGTCCACATCTTTGTTGCCATATTCATCTTCAATATCTGTCTATATTTCTGAGATGAGGTATTGGAATTATTTACACTATTTACATTATTCTGACTGTTGTCCACATCTTTGTTGCCATATTCATCTTCAATATCTGTCTATATTTCTGAGATGAGAATTATTGGAATTATTTACACTATTTACATTATTCTGACTGTTGTCCACATCTTTGTTGCCATATTCATCTTCAATATCTGGCTATATTTCTGAGATGAGGTATTGGAATTATTTACACTATTTACATTATTCTGACTGTTGTCCACATCTTTGTTGCCATATTCACCCTCAATATATGTCTATATTTCTGAGATGAGGTATTGTAATTATTTACACTATTTACATTATTCTGACTGTTGTCCACATCTTTGTTGCCATATTCACCCTCAATATATGTCTATATTTCTGAAATGAGGTATTGTAATTATTTACACTATTTACATTATTCTGACTGTTGTCCACATCTTTGTTGCCATATTCACCCTCAATATGTCTATATTTCTGAGATGAGGTATTGGAATTATTTACTATTTACATTATTCTGACTGTTGTCCACATCTTTGTTGCCATATTCATCTTCAATATCTGTCTATATTTCTGGTGAGGTATTGGAATTATTTACACTATTTACATTATTCTGACTGTTGTCCACATCTTTGTTGCCATATTCACCCTCAATATATGTCTATATTTCTGAGATGAGGTATTGGAATTATTTACACTATTTACATTATTCTGACTGTTGTCCACATCTTTGTTGCCATATTCACCCTCAATATATGTCTATATTTCTGAAATGAGGTATTGTATTATTTACACTATTTACATTATTCTGACTGTTGTCACATCTTTGTTGCCATATTCACCCTCAATATATGTCTATATTTCTGAGATGAGGTATTGTAATTATTTACACTATTTACTATTCTGACTGTTGTCCACATCTTTGTTGCCATATTCACCCTCAATATATGTCTATATTTCTGAGATGAGGTATTGGAATTATTTACACACTTTATATTGTTCAGACTGTTGTCCTTATCTTTGTAGCCATATTCACATGCAATATTTGTCTAGAATTCTGAGATGGGGTATTATTATTATTTGCACTGTTTATATTGTTTGGACTGTTGTCTTCCTCTTCCTGGCCTTATTCATCTTTAATAACTGTCTATATTTTTGAGATGAAGCCTTGTGATCATTTACACTATTTACTTTGTTCAGCTTGATGTCCAAATCTTTGTTGCGATATTCACGACGTATAAATACATAAATTATGGACACAATATACTGAGTTTTTCATATTGTTTTTTCGAGACTTAACGTAAGCAAAACAAATTTACGGATTTGTATGTAAAAGAAAAAAAAAAGACCACAGAATAACGTACAAATCCGCGCAAATTTCTCATCATTTAATAGTCTGTTGTGTTTAATTTATTTTGTAACGTATATGAATGTAGCTAGAAAAATCTTGATAAGATAACGAGGGTGACAAAGCTCTGTTGGGGCCCCCCAATCAATCTCACCCCCTCTCTCGACAAATGTTTTCGGTGACAGCACGCACATGTCAGATAATTTTCATTCACATGTGTGTCTGTGAACTGGTATAACGTGTCTGAAGGCAATAGAGCGTCATCTCCCGGCGCAAAAGTCTTAAGATCACAAAATTTACCAATAGGATAGCGCCTTCTCCTTGTTAAACTGTTATCTAGTAAATGCAAACGCTTATCTAATTAACCGCGTTTTCTGGGGTTTCGTTAAATATGATAGCTGCAGGTCGGTTTAGTCAGGCCATGGCGGCGATACGAAAAAGCTTTGACGCAAGGTGTAAAATAGCCAAACGTACCGCCAGCAGCCACCTTTTAATGAAATTCTGGCACTTTCATAAGTTATTAACACAATCACTGCTATCGTGGATATATGAAACCTTGCACAATGCCTTCTAGTGGCCTAGGGTCGTTGGGACCATAGGAGCAATAGTCTTGTACGCAATTCTTAAGGGCTTAAATATCAAAAGAGAAAAAAAGCATGAAAATAATGTTGTCACAGTTAATAACAATAATGTAATATTATATTATATTTATATTACTACAGAGTGCGATGGGTAAATTGTCGCCTTTTTATACAGAGTGTTGCAGCAAAATCCGACATTTGGCAAAAAGAAAACGAAATAGGCAATAAAAGGGCCTGAGAGTCACCAGCAGGTGGTGAGGATAATGGTAAAGCTCTGGATGGACGAGATCACCGCTGGACGACCCTACGTCTTCCAGAAGAACTCCACTCCTGCACACAAGGCCAAGACAACCCAGGCGTGGCTGCTCAACAATGTTCCTCACCACTGGTTGTCGGACTTGTGGCCGGTTTCCTCACCCGACTGCAACTCCCTTGACTATTTCTTCTGGGGCGTGATCAAGGCCAATACCAACAAGCACGCCTACAACACGGTTGACACTCTGAAAGCTGCCATTGTGAAGGCGTTCGCCGCTATGGACAAAGACATGGTCACCAAAGCATGTTACTCATTTCGTGCCCGCCTTGAGATGATCGTCGCCGCCGCCGGCGGTTCCATTGAAAAATAATGTAGTATGCAACTATAACTGTTGCTAATTAAACTGTCGGGTCTCAGCATGTACAACTTTTGTTTTTATTGCCTATTTCGTTTTCTTTTTGTCAAGTGTCGGATTTTGATGCAACACCCTGTATTTTTAATTTCATATCTACGCGTTGTTTGTTTTTGATTTTGGCGACGTTACAGTGCAATAGGATAAGTTGCGCACCGTCTGTGAGACAAAGAGCACCATGGAGCAATTCATTCTGCTAAAAATTTGTTGTACTGCTTGGCATTCGCACCGGAAGCTACAATACGAACATTTCAAGTGTCTATCTGAGGACCGTGCAGAGGATTCGGAAAGAGTTGGATGATTCTAATGCTGATTACGAAGGTGTTTGGAGTGATCTCTATTGATAGCGACGTTATACCTCCATTCATCTTCCCACAGGGACTCCGACATAACACGAAGGCTTACATCAAGTGCTGTCCTGGATCAAGAGAACGGCTGCTGGATGAATATATGCCTGGTAACAGAATTCTACCTCATGGCCACAAACAGGAGAATTACATCTGGCCACCTAACTCCCCAGACTACAACCCCCATGATTATTTTTTGTAGGGCGTAGTTAAGCGAGAGACCAACAGAACTTCTAACACCAAAGAACTGATGGCAGCATTCATGAATATAAACAAGAAGAACGCCCAGGAGATTCCGAAAACGTCTGGAAGCCAAGCTTGTAGCCAATGGCGATTTCATTGAATTAATTTGCACGTTAGGATTTCAAGATATTTTTGTGTAATTTTAGTAAATATATAATTTAAAATGAGATGTCACTGTGATTTCATTTTTGCGTAGTGTGGACTACAATTCATCCATCACTTCATATATATATATATATATATATATATATATATATATATATATATAGTCATCCGCTGACAGGTCTGTTTCGCTGTATCACAGCTCATCAGTACGGTTAGACTCCGATTGCTTTTAACCCAGGATTGAAACCCGACCAGATTGGCGTCAGTCGGCGATTCTACCTCTGGGCTATGGGCGCTCGGTAGAAGAAGGCAGACTTTTTAGCGTGTATATTATCATTATACACGCCCAATAGCCAGAGTGATCTAATTCATTACTGAATGAGCGATTCGTACAAGCCAGAGTAGCTACTGTTTTTCAAAGTTTACCATTCTTTCAGAGTGCTCAATCAGGGTGTGAGAGCGTAAAATGCAAACTTATCACTATACTCGTTTCGAAAAACCCTCTGCGTATATACGCAGAAGGAAAAATGGTTGTAAAAAAAAGAAAGAGCTAAGCACATGAACACCAGCCAAAGCGATTTGGACCGAGCCAGTACGCAGCTTAAAGAAAAAACCCAAGCCTAGTAATCAATTACAAAAAAGCGCTCAATACGTAAGCAGAGCAGAATAAGTAAGTTAATCTAGTGAGCGAACAAACCTACCAAGGTTTCACCTAAACGGATCTTCAGGGAAGATTTTTGTGTAGTGATACTATGCTTTTATAAACCATTGTAACAACCATTACAATATAAAGCTCTACGTTGTATGGAGCACACTTTATAAATGTAAATGCATGAACAGTGGGATTAAAACCTACGTGTTCCATAACTTTCTTACAATATATATATATATATATATATATATATATATATATATATATATATATATAAAATAACCTAAAAGAGCCAACGAACCTACCAAGGTTTCACCTAATCGGATCTTCAGGGAAGGTTGGCTAAAAACCAACCTTCCCTGAAGATCCGGTTAGGTGAAACCTTGGTAGGCTCGTTGGCTCTTTAGGTTAGTTATTTTCTTGGTTTGCTCTACTTGTGTATTGAGCGCTTTTTGTTTTAGGTTACTCGTCTCGGGCTATTTTCTTTTGGCTACGTACTTTGACTGAAGTTCATGTGCTTAGCTCTTTTTTATTATCATTTTTTCCTTCCGCGGATATACTCGGAGGGTTTTTTGAAACGTGTATAGCGATAAGTTTACATTTACATATATATATATATAGTGTATCGAGGCAGCAAATAATTTTTTATTTTCTGAACATATGCTGTTAAATATAAGACACAATGCATGTCTATTATGTTTAATCAAGATCCGTTCTAATTGGCTTTAATTTCAGTTGAAAATAAAGACAAAAATTCTTCAACATTTGAATAATTTTTTATGAAATTGCTTCTAAGCTTTTGGCTCACTTTCTTGTTGTTGTTGATGTTTAAACCTTTCTCGCTTTTCTTCAGTACTTTCATGTAGGAGTTTATGAAGCTTTCTTTCCGTGTCTGTTATCGGCTTTGTTTCATAGAAGAGGAAGGAGATTGAACAGGGCAAAAAACAACTAGGTTGTAGACATTCCGATTGTTGCTTTTAAAGCAGAGACAGGTTTACCAGAGGGTATTTTAATCCTGATCAGTGAATTGTTATACTCCACTTTATTGGTATTGACCTTTGGCCTGAGACTTTCGAATAGAAATTTCACAGTAGGTTCTACCAAGAGAGGGACGGTCGAACTCTAGAATGTAGCTTTGTTTCCAGTGACAACGATGGTAGTTCATTTTCAAAGTAATGGTTTTACGTACACTACCAGCCAAAATTATTAGGCGACCCCAGTGTTTTAAAAAATGATGTATTTCATACTATTTTTTAGTATTTATTGCCAAGTGAATAATTGTAAATGAAAATAGAATGGTTCTTTTGTTAATACTGCACAATAACATGTGCATCAAATGAATTTATAAATATTTAATAACTAATTATATTGTAGATTCATCAATGAAAGAATGAAGAAAATTTAGGGTGATTCGGACGAGTTCATCTTTGCAAAAATTAATTTCAGTTATAAGATGTTGAGACCTTTATGACAATCTATTACTGGCTTGGAGTAGATAGACTCAATTGGAGTAGATAGACTCAATTGGAGTAGATAGACTTTTCAAATGGAGTAGATAGACTAAACTATCACCCGGTTTACATTCCACCCACGTCTATTGAACGGGTGAAGAGGCTTACCCCTTGTTTCCTGTTTAGGATATGGTTTCTGGCTTTCTCTTTTCAAATCTTTTCACTCTTACGTATCCCCCTACACGTCAGTGGCGTTACCGCCTTGCTCGGGGTGATATTATTAAAAAAAAAAAAATCTCGATACCAAAGAAGAGAGGTTATCGGAACAATTACCCTGAAAATATTTATAGAAAAGGCACAGGGAAGCTACGTTAACGTGGTCGGAAAGTGACCGAAGCCGAAGTGCCAGGTCAGCACAGATAACATTGCCGATTGCTCTTTGAATTTTCTCTGAGATATTTAGTCACATAATAAATGCATCAGACCAGATGCAGTAGTAAAATTCGATGAATTCTAGACTCAAAAATGTGTATGATTCTGGAGAAAACAAGACCTATACATGTTAATGATTTGATTGCTGTTTTTTTCTTCTCTCCTGAAAATAATAGTGCATGGTACTTACGTGCCACATATTTTCAAAAAGTTAATGGGGAAAAATTTCTTTTGAAAAAAGCTCTAAAAATAGTGGATTTCCTGCAACATTCACAGACAAAACACGCAACACAAAAAGCCAACAGGAAATAATTATATGGCTCAACCCACCGTACAGCAAAACGAAAAACCAAACGCAAGAAAGTATTCATTAAAATGATACACAAAAATTTCTCCGAATCAAGCACTCCCCACAAGATATTCGACAAAACACAGTAAAAATAAGCTACAGTTGTTCCAATAAAAAGCCACAAATAATAAAACAGCACTGCAGGAAAACAACCAACAAATTACCTGAACAAACACGTGTAACTGCAGAAAAAAAAGAATGTCCCTTAAACGGCAATTGCTTGCAGAACAATGTAATATACAAAACCACTGTAAATTTTGCAGATAACAAAGAAAGATATACATCAAAGTAACTGAAGAGCTCTGGAAACAAAGAAACTATGCATCATAAAACATCACTAACAAATAGTAAATAAGCGAAAAGCACAATGTTTTTGTTGTATCATTTAAAGAGGTTACAAAGAGACAAGGTGGCACTCGAGTGCAAGAACAGCAATGTGTGCGTATATGAAAGAAGAGAGGTTTATTGTAAAGAGAATAATCTAGGGACAGGGAATCTGGAGGCAGGCTAGTGATTACCGAAAGCAAGCCACGAGTATCTCCTGTGCTTCCTATATGTGGCTACTAATATGGTCATCCCACATAGGCAATAAGGAGTGTGGGACGTTACAACAATTTTCTAAACATACCTGGGAGATTAATACAAAAAAAAAAACAAATCTCATTAAAAATATCAAAGAAAATAAGAAGATAAAAATCAGCCGACAAGATTCAATCCAAAAGCTGTAAATTTTATCAGGAGGAAAAAATAATCATAATTACCTTCAAAGACCAACACAAACAACAAAATAAACGATCAGAACTCATCTCAAAATGCAGACACGAAAACAAACATTTACAACGTTACTTACGAATCGAAGACTAAAAGCGAACAAGAATAAATGTAAATGAATAAAACAAATTCACAAAAACAAGTAAAAAATTTATTCAGACAAATAAGTAAATAAAGTAAGAAAATAGTAAACAAATTAATAAACCAAGTGCACACAAATAAACACAAGAAAACGCAGTAATAAAAACTAACAATAAAATCTATTTAAACTTATTTATAAATGGAACTTTGTATGTGTGTGTGTGTGTGTGTGTGTGTGTGTGTGTGTGTGTGTGTGTGTGTGTGTGTGTGTGTGTGTCCCCGTTACCTATAGACTCCAAAACGGCTGAACTGATTTTCTTGAAAAATTACACGGTTGTACTATAAGAGTCTGCGAGTTTTCTTACCTAGGTTTTGTGTCGTGGTACCCCCGATAAATATCGAAAATCGATAATCGAAAAAATTGCGTTATAGAAGGAGTGGTCCGATTTTAATCAAATTTGATACACTCATAAGCAAAGACACAAGAAACGATGTTTAGAAGTTTCAAGGTTGCAGTTCTATCCTTGGATGACTTATTTGACTCCGATATTGGAAATCGATACCCCGATATCCTCCCGGGTCTGATCAAAATCAGTTTTTCAGCCCTTTTATTTTAGTTTTTGCTTCAGGTTTGGCTCTAAGTAGGTATAATTGAAGTTCTTTATCAGCCATGATACCATTTACTCAGAGGACTTATTTAGCCTTCAAAATTCAGTTTACGACGGAATAAACTTATTTGATATCGATACCAGGAAATCAAAATTTGACTTGATTCATTTTTCTTTCAGTCTACGGTGTCGCTTTAATTGGAAACAACTATTGCTTTTTAGTCTTTCGTGCCAACGTCCGAAGCGTCTGAGCTCCAGGACCATGGATTAGTTTTAAGGCTTTCATTACACCCGAGCAACGCCGGGCTATACTGCTAGTATATATATATATATATATATATATATATATATATATATATATATATATATACTAGGTGCGATTGGTAAATTGTCGCAATTATTTTATTATTTTAAATATTCTTTAGTCTGAGTTTGAGCTCCAGGACCATGGATTAGTTTTAAAGCTTTCATTACACCCGAGCAACGCCGGGCTATACTGCTAGTTATAAATAAAAAGTTAACAAATAACACTATAAATAGCTCAAAACTGCATTCAAATACACACTTATTCCCTCACGATAGCCTCACTCAATTTTTAAAATAATTTGAAACACAACCGTTACCGACCACTAAAATAACTGTTAGACTAATGCAACAGACTACCTAAATTGCAATACAATAGACCTACCCACAATGAATCACTGACCTGTATAAATAGAAATAGCGGATTAAAAACGGAACGCATATTCCCTGGCGTTTGCATTTAACATGGAGCAGTCTGTAGCCTCTGAGTGTTGACGTCAATATCCACTGATATATTTATATACGCTCTATTACTGATATTCAGCAGTTTCACCAATAAATATAGCATATTAGACTATATTTTATCATATAACATATCATGAAAGATAAAATGAGAGAACGCAAGAGAGAACGAGAGAGAAAGAATGAGAGGGAATTACAAAATGATTGCGAGAGAGAGATAGAGAATTATGAGAAAAATTTTCTAATGGAGTAAGCAGACGATAATCTGATATCCAACGAACCAATCAAACTCCTTGAAGAAATTCTGTAAAGTTTTTTTTATACGCTCAATTTCAGAAATGGTACGCAAACTTTTGCTTTATAAAAAATAACAAAGAAACGAATAATCAATAACCACAGGGTGTTTTATATTTTTTGTTAACATTTTCTGTAAGCAGGTAGAGTTTTAACCAGTAGCCAATGACGTCTCACCAGAAGAAAGAAAGGGGAAGAAAAAAAAATGAATGAAATAGTTTTACAGTCCTCAAGGTGTCGCTTTTCAATAAAAGAAACTCGCATAAACGGATAGAAAAAAATTCAACCGCTGTTTTTGAAGAAAAGAATTAAAAAATATGGCGCTTGTAACACTGGAACTGATTCAATGTTTGTTTTCTTACAAATATTAAAAATCGTATTTATCATTGTTCAGATGCTCACATCTCTCTTTATTTTATACTAATGTTTACCCAATAAAAAGCCCAAAAGGTACCAAGCTAACACGTTACTAAATGAAGTTGCGGCAAATTCGTAAGTGGAGGAAAAAAGATTGAGATTATGAGGATATGTAGGATAGACGATAGGCTTGACTTGAAGAGATAGTAACCAGGGAAACATTTTCTTAGTCTACAAAGTAAAACTCGTTGAATAGAAATTGTCTAAATGTAACTTCCTTTTTACCTGTTAATAAAAATGGAATGGCAGGTCTTAGAAGTAAAGGTCGAAATTGGCAGAACTTCTTCTTTATTAATGGAATACAAAGGGAATGCGGATTTTTCAACCTTGCGTACATGGAATGAGGAGCCTTAGCTGTAAATTCCTCCTTACCAATGAAATACAAAAGTAATGAGGATGAATCAGCTCAGTGTACATGGATTGGTTGGTCCACGCTGGAATGGTTGTTCCTGGCAGAAATTTCTCCTTAACAATGAAATACAAAAGGAATGGGGATGAATCAACCCTTTGTACATGGAATGGTCGTTCCTATCTGTAAAGGTCTAAACGGACAGAAATTTCTCTTTACCAATGAAATTTTTTTAAAAATCATATCACCCCGAGCAAGGCGGTAACGCCACTGATGTGCAGGGGGCGATGTAATAGTGAAAAGATTGGAAAAGAGGAGGCCGGAAACCACATCCTAAACAGGGAACAAGGGATGAGCCTCTTAACCTGTTCAATAGACGTGGGTGGAGTGTGGACAGGGCGATAGATAGATCTATCTACTCCAATTGAAAAAAAGAAGTGAGAAGATTGGAAAAGAGAAAGCCGGAAACTACATCCTAAACAGGGAACAAGGGATGAGCCTCTTAACCTGTTCAATAGACGTGGGTGGAGTGTGGACCGGGCGATAGATAGATCTATCTACTCCAATTGAAAAAAAAAAGTGAGAAGATTGGAAAAGAGAAATCCGGAAACTACATCCTAAATAGGGAACAAGGGATGAGCCTCTTAACCTGTTCAATAGACATGGGTGGAGTGTGAACCGAGCGATAGATAGATCTATCTACTCCAATTGAAAAAAAGAAGTGAGAAGATTGGAAAAGAGAAAGCCGGAAACTACATCCTAAACAGGGAACAAGGGATGAGCCTCTTAACCTGTTCAATAGACGTGGGTGGAGTGTGGACCGGGCGATAGATCTATCTACTCAATTGAAAAAAAAAAGTGAGAATTGGAAAAGAGAAAGCGGAAATACATCCAAACGGGAACAAGGGATTGAAAAAAAAAAGTCTTAACCTGTTCAATAGAACGTGGGAGTTGGAAAACCGGGGATGAAATGACTATCACAATTGGAAAAAAAAAGTGAGAAGATTAAAAGAGAAACCGGAAACTACCTCCAAACAGGGAACAAGGGATGAGCCTCTTAACCTGTTCAATAGACGTGGGTGGAGTGTGGAACCGGGAGCGATAGATATATCTATCTACTCCAATTGAAAAAAAAAAGTGAGAAGATTGGAAAAGAGAAAGCCGGAAACTACATCCTAAACAGGGAACAAGGGATGAGCCTCTTAACCTGTTCAATAGACGTGGGTGGAGTGTGAACCGAGCGATAGATAGATCTATCTACTCCAATTGAAAAAAAAAAGTGAGAAGATTGGAAAAGAGAAAGCCGGAAACTACATCCTAAACAGGGAACAAGGGATGAGACTCTTAACCTGTTCAATAGACATGGGTGGAGTGTGGACCGGGCGATAGATATATCTATCTACTCCAATTGAAAAAAAAAAGTGAGAAGATTGGAAAAGAGAAAGCCGGAAACTACATCCTAAACAGGGAACAAGGGATGAGCCTCTTAACCTGTTCAATAGACGTGGGTGGAGTGTGGACCGGGCGATAGATCTATCTACTCCAATATACAAAAGGAATAAGGGTGAATCAGCTCAGTGTACATGGAATTGATGTTCTTAGCCGTAAAGGTCTAAGAATGACAGAAATTCCTCCTTACCATTGGAATACAATGGTGATTCTTAGCTGTAAAGATCTAAACTTTCAGAACTTCGTTGTCACTAAAAGAATACAAAAAGAATAAGGATAAGTCAATCCTATGTACATTGCTGGGCGGGTTTTAACTGTAAAGGTTGGAATTTCTTGAATTGAAGAAGAGAGGTTAATAAAATTTTACCACGTTGGAAAGAGATTGTGGAGGCGGAAAATAATTTATCATCTTAAAGGACATTTAACCGCATTTGAAATCTACCAGGGTTTCATATATATATATATATATATATATATATATATATATATATATATATATATATGCAACCGTCAACCTTCTAGTTATATTAAATCTACCATCCGTCCTTGCATTAAATACTGCTACTATATCTGGTCGGGTGCCCTTGCTATCCACTTAGAGGTCCTTGACACAACCCAACAGAGAATCCGTAATGTGATCGATCCCGACCTGGCAGACAAGATACAGTCACTTTCTTTTTTTTTTTTTTAATCATATCACCCCCAAGCAAGGCGAAAACGCCACTGATGCGCAGGGGCTACGTAAGAGTGAAAAGACTGGAAAAGAGAAAAAACTGGAAAAGAGAAAAAACTGGAAACCACATCCTAAACAGGAAACAAGGGATGAGCCTCTTCACCTGTTCAATAGACATGGGCGGAGTGTGAACTGGGCGATAGTTTAGTCTATCTACTCCAACTGAAAAAAATAAAAAAATAAAATAAAAATAAAAAGAGTGAAAAGATTGGAAAAGAGAAAAACCGGAAACCACAACCTAAACAGGGAACAAGGGATGAGCCTCTTCACCTATTCAGTAGACGTGGGCGGAGTGTGAACTGGGCGATAGTTTAGTCTATCTACTCCAATTGAAAAAAAAAATAAATAAAAAGAGTGAAAAGATTGGAAAAGAGAAAAATCGGACCACTCCTTCTATAACCCGATTTTTTCGATTATCGATTTTCGATATTTATTGGGGGTACCTCGACACAAAATCTAGCTAAGAACACTTGCAGACGCTTATAATGTGTAAATTTTCAAGAAAAGCGGTTCACCCGTTTCGGAGTCTATAGGTAACACACACACACACACACACACACACACAGAGAGAGAGAGAGAGAGAGAGAGAGAGAGAGAGAGAGAGAGAGAGAGAGAGAGAGTTCCATAAATAAGTTTAGATCTTTTGCAATGGATCCCATATACGGCGTCTACTTGACGCGTGCGGTGAACATATGCTCCAAATGGACGTTTAAGGCAAGTTGTCTCTTTGAGATAATTAAACATTCAACGTGATAAGCCAAAATTTAGATTATCGTCGGTGATAATCAATCAAAAGCCATCCACGGCGTTGAGAAAATGACTAAAAACAAGATGACAGGTCAAGGCCGATGACATTTGAAATCCTTTCTTGGATTTTCTAACCGAAGGAGAATTATTTTTTAGATAAAATACCAAATACTCTTCTTGAAGGGCAGGTTGAAATAAATGCGTCATTTTGGTGATTTTATTCAGAATTAATTTGTTTTAATTTAATTTAAAATTAAATTAATTTATTAAAATAAAATTAAAATTAATAAAATAAAATTAATAAAATAAAATTAATAAAATAAAATAAAATTAATAAAATAAAATAAACTTAATTTATTAAAATAAAATTAATTTATTTGTTTTCAAAGCAATAAAGAAATAAAGAAAAGAAAGAGACGATGAGGAGGTTGGGATAAATAGACAGGATAAAATAAACGAGGGGTCGGGAATAAATAACACTGTGTCAGTCAGTTAAGTGCCATACGTGATACACGCTTGGGCGATCATGTCTCGAAAGAGACATGACTGACTGGGCAGAAGATATCCCACAGTAGGTTGCCATTGCTTTCTGCGGTAGACTGGTTGCCGGCCAAGGCTTTAGAACCCAATCTGTCCTGCTATTTAACCCATAACTGGAAGGAAGAGACGGATTAATACCTTTCCCAAGGGTATTTGGGCGTAAGTGAATACAATGGATTCAATGAAATCGGCTCCCCGGCTTCTCGTTCCGAGCCGATATCCACTGTGCCACAACGCTTTCAAAATGCCCCCAACAAAACAGAATAATGAAATAAAAAAAAAAGGTAAAAGAAAAAATCTAAATAATCGTCCCGGCCCATTTATTCCGGACATCAGAGTTCTTACAGGTTAATGCGGGGCTGAATGGAAAGAGTAGAATCAAAATGAGAAAATATTTTTGTCTAGACTATAAAAGTTTAAATCAAAATTCTGTTCGATTCATTTCAATTAGTTGAAACTTTTTCTTTTGTCGAAAAGAAATGAAAAATTGTAAGCAAAAAAAAAAAAAAAAAAAAAAAAAATGAACGAACAAAGTCAAAGCAACAGAGAATAATTCCTTTCACCTCCAAAGACCGAACTAGAAAAACAAAATGCGAATCAAATGAAAACAGAGGAAAATAAAGCCCCCCCTCCAACCCGCCCATGACCCCCCCACCACCAACATACACTAGAAAGAAGTCATTACAGAAAAAACGCAAACAATGAAATGAAAGTAAATTGAAATTAAAATCTGCTAGGGGAGCGGATTAAAAGATTGTTTCGGCGAGATAAAGAAAAAGAGGAAAGATGAAAGATGAATTAAAAATAGCGGCGGGTTGTAGAAGTCGGGTCAAAAGAAGAGAGGAAGGCGGAAAAAAGTAGAATGTGAGAAAGAAAAGGAGGAAGTAGACGTAAACATGGGAAAGATGGGAAAGGCGAAAACGAGAAATGAAAAGAAACCGAAAAAAAAAAAAAAAAAGGAAGTGAAAGAGATCACTTAAAGTAGTCAAAGGGCAAATAGGAAAGAAAAAAGAAGTTGAAAACTATTAAAGGGAGGGGAAGAGAGAAGCGATGAAAGAAAAATGAGAGAGAAAAAAAGGAAGATGGGAGACAAACATGGAAAAGGAAATGAAAACGAGTGCGACAAGAGTGAAAGTAAGAGGAAAGCAATTGAAAGGAGGAAAACAAAGAAGCGATGGCAGAGAGAAAGAGAGAGAGAGAGAAGAAAGAAGAGAAGAAAAAAGAGAGGAAGTTGAAAACTAAGAAAGGGAGGGGAAAAGAAAAGAGAAAAAAGAATGGCAGAGAGAGAGAGAGAGAAGACAGAGGAGAAGAAAAAAGAGAGGAAGTTGAAAACTAAGAAAGGGAGGGGAAAAGAAAAGAGAAAAAAGAATGGCAGAGAGAGAGAGAGAGAGAGAGAGAGAGACAGAGGAGAAGAAAAAAGAGAGGAAGTTGAAAACTAGGAAAGTGAGGGGAAAAGAAAAGAGAAAAAAGAATGGCAGAGAGAGAGAGAGAGAGAGAGAGAAGACAGAGGAGAAAAAAAAAGAGAGGAAGTTGAAAACTAGGAAATGGAGGGGAAAAGAAAAGAGAAAAAAGAAGAAAATAGAGAGGGGAAGAAAAGGAAGATGAGAGACAAACTTGGAAAAAAAGAGTGAAAGTAAGAAGAAAGCAATTGGAAGGATAGAAACATAGAATT
>JBBBDQ010001013.1:225000-232500 GCA_037127315.1 Ascarosepion bandense | reverse complement strand
TGAAATTCGTTATTCAGAACATTTTAGTTGCCGTCGATGGTCGTGTTAACACGACGTTTCAAAGTCACGACCGAGGGTTTGAGCCTACTGGCCTTGTTCAGATTATTGATCATGCCAGATACTGCAACTCCCAGAAACTAAGCATATTTGCGGTGTAAGCCACAGGTGGGTTCTATAAGTGTTGAGTAATGCAAGTTCTGGGAAAGAGCAAAAGAAACAGAAATGTGGAATTACGAGTAATTTAAAACATTTGGGGTAACAAACACCTCATATGTAGGGTTAAAAACTAAAGCTGTTCTTATTGTGGCTGGAGCTTTGGGTTTGATAAAGAAAGGAACTCAACAAGAATACAATAAGATCCCTAGTGAACTATCACTCCTGGAAAATAGTTCTAGCAAACACAGCGCGTATCTTGTGAATAGCTTTCTACTTTAAATATTTGTAATAGATGTCATTTGTCTACGGTTATATGGTGTTCAGTGCACCGGCTCCCGTCCGATCAGCGAAGTTAAGCAACATCGAGCCTGGTCAGTACTTAAATGTTTGACCATTTGGGAATACCAGGTGCTCTAAACGAAAGGACCGAGAATGGTTCACTGGTCCTTCAGGTTTGAGGTTTGAGGTTTGGGGTTTGGGGTTTGGGGGTTAGGGGGTTTGGGGTTTGGGGGGTTTGGGGGTTTGGGGGTTGGGCTAACAACCTTGCCCCGTAAAAGAACAGTTTGTTACAGGAACAAAATTTGCTTCCCTATGCGTCATTGGGTGTGATGGATAAATGATGATGATGATGATGGATAAGTGATGATGATGGTGAATAGATGTCATTTGTTTAATTAAATGGAAACAATAATAATAACACCTCTCGTTTGTCCTACGTTATGATCCGATATTTGATTCTAAAAAAAATGCAGTCAAAGATAATTAAAAAAAAACAAATGAATAGAAATAGACCATATAATAATTATTAATGTGTATTTATATATTTCCTGTCCCATCTGTACTGGAAAGGGAGATAAATACCTTTAAGTTAGTAAATTTATGAGTGATAACTTCCCTTAGTAGGTTTAATAACTATGCAGATAAAATATTTTCGGAATTTAGACAAAATTACTTCCCCAGGAAAATAAAACGTTTATTTAATTAGTCTCTTCACGCCTATGTTTCTTAGACTGCAGACTTATTTGCTCAAGCACCTTATGTGAGACACTCAGATACATTTGTCTACTATTTGACAGTCTTAATTGAACTTGGTCTTGAAATAAGCTTCTGTTGCTAATCATTTTTTTCCAAGAGATATTCCCATTTCACTGTTATATCAAACCCATAACATTTATAATTTGAAAAGATATTAAGCAATAAACAATTTATGTAATAACAGGATTAATCAAAGAATCTTAGATGACATTGAACGGCTAGAAAATATAAAGGAAACGGATTAATTAAACCGTTCAATGATCTCTATTTTAATTGTGAAAGGTTTATTTCCGCTTTATTAGACCTCAATACATGTTTTCAAGAGATGCTTCATTGCATCTCACTATCAAAATATCTAACCATTGCCGTATTTTTTATGGCACGAGTACACTAATATATAAATAATGAATAAAACGTTGAACGACACTAAAATAACAAAAAATAACTGCATACTGACCCACTGTTACTTCTACTCAATAGACTTCAGAATAAATTTAAATATAACCATTAATGCTTAAAAAAACAACCGTTAATCATAACACAATAAAGTAAAGTAAATAAAACGAAATAATTATAAAATATGTGACCTAAGTTTCTTAGATTGCAGTCTTATTTCTTCAAGCCTCTCAACTGAGGTAGTCAGATACCTTCGTCTATTAAATGATCATCCTCTTATTACTTGTTCTTGAAATAAACTTCACCGTCGCCGTCTTAATCGTTCGGTTGCTATTTTTTCTTCTTCCAGGAAATATTTCTGCTTCATAATCACCACCAAACTTGAGTTTTTTTTGGGGTCTAGTATTCACAAGATCTTTTAAAAATGAAAGAAATTCATCAAAAAGCGATTTATGTAATGCCAGGCGAAATCAATACATTGGGACGAATTAATTAAACGGTCCATTGGCCTTTATTTATGTTATGATTTCTTTTTTTCCGCTTTATTGGACCCCAATACATGGTACTTTTGTTTCATTTAATCTCTGTTGTAGAGCAGCTAACACCCCTCTAGCGATCTCAAAAATGGAATGCACTGTGGACCAAAGTAGCTATAAAATAAAGACTAATAGCAGTCAGCATCAGAATTCGGAGTGTCATTAACACGGGATACACACCTACTCTTTGTCAACTCTCTGCAACCGAGCGGAGAGGGACTCAAATGGGGCACCCCGAAGGGTAGTGTCTCGTCTCGGGGAAAATAAACGAGACCGAGATATTTTCGGATGAGCTTACAGCTTGGAATATCCACTTTAACTGACCTTGTGTAGCATTCGCCTTGGTGGGAAGGTGGTAAATCCCAGAATTCGGAGTGTCATTGACGATTATTATCAGACTGTGCTCTTTACAACTCTAACGGGCTAACCTCTCCTATCTTCTACTGTTTGTTGTTCTTCTTTTATGGTGTTTGTCTTATTTGTATTAATATCCCTTAGTGCAGATATTGTGCTGTAGATACTCAGCACACATCTTCTGGGTGTCGTTATGCTACCCAGGCGTTACAAGAATCTCACTATTAAAACTATCTAAAAATTGCCCTGATTTTTAAGGTCACCAGTGCGCTAGTAGTTAATAATAATAATAATAATAATAATAATAATAATAATAATAATAATAATAATAATAATTTCACGAGAAACTTTCAGGCAAATATTATGCATAATAATATGGATCCAAAATGCAGGTTTTGTGATAAACACCAAGAAACAATAGACCACCTAATCTCAGGCTGTTCTGTGCTTGCCCCAAATGAATATAAAAATCGCCACGATAGAGTTGGACAATATTTACATTGGGCAATGTGCAAACATTATGGAAAAGCTGTAAACAAACACTGGTATGAACATCACCCAGCACCGGTTACAGAAATAGAAGATGTAACCATTCTATGGGATTACACCATCTACACAGACAGAAAAATTGAAGCAAACAGGCCAGACATTATTGTTAAAAACCAGAAGGAGAAAACTTGTCTATTAATTGATATGGCTTGTCCAGCGGATTATAACATAGCAATCAAGGAATTTGAAAAACTGTCAAAATATAAAGACCTGGAAATTGAAATAGAAAAAAATGTGGAAATTGAAAACAAGAGTTGTGCCAGTGATAGTAGGTGCACTTGGAATGATAAAAAATGGAACAAAACAACACATTGAAAGAATCCCTGGAAACCCCAGCTTAAGAGATATACAAAAAATTGTCTTATTAAGTACAGCCCACACACTAAGGAAAACTTTATCTATGTAATGCTGGGGATGATAGGGAAGATAGAAAAACATGAAATGGAGCCACAACAACACGCCACTACCTGCCTTAGGTCTCCCCGCAGACTTGGTTGGTAGTGAGACCAAAGCAGAAATCGAAATATGATGAAAAATGACATAATAATAATAATAATAATAAACATGAAAGACAGAAAAATATTCAATAATGAAAGAAGGCAGTAAATACAAACAAGCTGTATATTTAGTCAGTCAGTTAAGTGCCATACGTGATACACGCTTTGGGCGACCATGTCTCGAAAGAGACATGACTAACTGGGCAGAAGATTATCCCACAGTAGGTTGCCAGCCAAGGTTATAGAACCCAATCTGTCCTATTATTTAACCCATAACTTGAGGGAAGAGATAGAATAATACCTTTCCCAAGGGTATTTGTGCGTAATTGAATGCAAGAAATTCAACTGGAATTCGAACTCGGCTCCCCAATTGGTCATTCCGAGTCGATATCCACTGCACCACAACGCACAAGCCACGAACCAACTGTTGGGGCAAAAAATATGAAAAAGAAAGCCAAGGATAAAGCTCTTGAACAGATGAAAGAACGCTGGCAAGACAAACCTCTACATGATTAATATCCAGAACGTACTAATCACCCAATGTTGATAAAGTTAATACTCATCGAAAGTTACGTGCATCTGGATTAAAGTCTGAGACTGAAGGCTTTATTCTTGCTGCGCAAGACCAAAGTCTTTTCACTAGGAACTTTCAGGCAAATATTATACATAATAATGTGGAACCAAAATGCAGGTTCTGTGAGAAATACCAAGAAACAATAAAGCATCTAATCTCAGGATGTTCTGTACTTGCTCTAAATGAATATAAAAATCGTCACGATAGAATGAGGCAATATTTTTTTTTTTTTTTATAAGCGTTTCACCCCGAGCAAGGCATGTCACTGCCACTACTGCGCAGGGGGCTACATAGAGTGGAGAAAGGATGATTAAATATAGGAAATGTCAGAGGGTGGGTGATAGGCGGATAAGGATACCGAGAATGAGGGTTGGGTAGATGAGAGTGTTCTGAGAATAATTGGGAGTTAGTGTGATAGGCGGTGTCTATTGACCCTACATTTAAACACCTGGAGATTGTAGCTGTCGGGAAAGCAGACTTGTGGAAGGGAGTTCCACAGGCGGGAAGCGCGAGAAAAGAGGCAGTTGGAGTGGAATTTACGGTTACATCTTATTTGTTTAACTGTAAAAGGGTGGGACCTAGTTGCTAATCTAGTATCTCGTGTAAATTCCTGCTTAGGCGGCACCAGTGATCTTAGCTCATCGGAGCAGTAGCCATGAAAGTACTTGTAGAAGAGGCACAGGGAAGCCACATCACGCCGGTGAGGGAGCTGCTGCAGCCGGTCTGCCAAGTCAGTATCAACCACGTTACAGATCCTCCTTTGTATTTTGTCAAGAAGCCCAAGGAGAGCAGCAGGGGCACCCGACCAGATATGGCGGTAATATTCAATACACGGATGCGATTGTCTATGGTGGTTAGTTGATAACAGCTTCGTTTTAGAGGCATTGAAATTTACCAGCCATTTCCTACCACAGGCCACTACGGATTGGAGGTCCCTTTCAAGTACGGCAGCGAGGTTCACTTTGTCGTCCACACCTGGTTTTTGATCGATGCGAGAGTAGATTGTTGTTTCATAGGCATACATGCCAACTTGGGATCTAATGGTGTCGGCGAGATCATTAATGTACACCAGAAAGAGTGTGGGACCTAGGATAGAACCTTGAGGGACGCCCCCGTTCGTATGGTAGTTTTGGGAGGCATGCCCTTTTAATTTACACTGGGCAATGTGCAAACACTATGGAAAATATGTAAACAAACACTGGTATGAACATCACCCAGCACCGGTTACAGAAACAGATGTCACTATTATGGAGGATTACACCATCTATACAGACAGAAAAATTGAAGCAAACCGGCCGGACATTATTGTGGTACAGAGGATATCGACTCGGAACGAGAAATCGGGGAGCCGAGTTCGAATTCCAGTTTAATTCCTTGCATTCACTTACGCGTAAATACCCTTGGAAAAGGTATTAATCTGTCTTTTCCCTCCAGTTATGGGTTAAATAATAGGACAGATTGGGTTCTATAGCCTTGGCTGGTAACCAGTCTACCGCAGAAAGCAATGGCAACCTACTGCGGGATAATCTTCTGCCCAGTCAGGCATGTCTCTTTCGAGACATGATCGCCCAAAGCGTGTATCACGTATGGCACTTAACTAACTGAATGCATCATTAAGATGATTTTTAAGAGAAAGTGCAACACAGTGAGATTTTGAGTTTGAGTTTTGTTTAACGGCATATCAACCTCTGTGGGTTATTTAATGCCAAAAAGTGGGGCTTTAAGTTTTTTTTAATGTTCGGATATAGTGAAAAGTTTGATTTAATCAGATTTTAATGAAAATTTTTTGTTTTTATTCTTTTTTGTTTTAGAAAACTGAAAATGTCCTCTAGATTTGTTTAAAAAAATGTTTTGCTGAGAATAATTTTTTCTTCAAAAATGTTTTGTTGGTAATATTTTCCTTCAAAAATGTATATTTTTCTATAAAAGTCTATTGTTATGTATATATTTCTATAAAAGTGTATTTTTATAGTTTCATAGTGTTTTGACCCCAGTTTGGGGGTTAACTATTTGCCCATAGGTGGGAACCTAAAAGGTGCTACTGGGTCAGGGTGGATCTGGGAACAACAGCAATTAAGAGGTGGTTTCATGCTCCTCACAACCTCCCAATCAGAGGCCTTGCTGCCGGATGCAGTTTACCGTCATGCTCAGGACGAACACAGTGGGATTTTAAACAGGCGTATTTTACAAGCGATATCTGCTATTTCTAGTCTGAAACATAGACTGTCTCAGAATTTCAGCATTGATTTTGTCCTAATTATCCGACAAATTATGATCAGTTGAAATGAATTTGAACTTATTTCGGATATGCGTTGTGGTACAGTGGAGTCATCGTATCTAAACTTATTTATAAATGGAACTTTGTCTATGTGTGTGTGTGTCCGTTACCTATAGACTCCGAAACAGCTGAACCGATTTTCTTGAAATTTTACACAGTTGTACTATAAGTGTCTGCGTGTTAGCTAGGTTTTGTATCGAGGTACCACCGATAAATATCGAAAATCGATAATCGAAAAAATCTGGTTATAGAAGGAGTGGTTCGATTTTAATCAAATTTGATATACTCATAAACAAAGACATAAGAAACGATATTCAGAAGTTTCAAGGTTGCAGTTCTATCCTTAGAAGACTTATTTGACTCCGATATTGGAAATCGATACCCCGATATCCTACCGGGTCTGATCAAAATCAGTTTTCAGCGCTTTTATTTTAGTTTTTGCTTCGGGTTTGGCTCTAAGTAGGTATAATTGTAGTTCTTAGTCTCAGACATGATACCATTTACTCAGAGGACTTATTTAGCCTTCAAAATTCAGTTTATGATGAAAAAAATTTATTTGATATCGATACCAGGAAATCAAAATTTGACTTACATGCATTCATTTTTCTTTCAGTCTACGGTTTCGCTTCAACTGGAAACAACTATTGCTTTTTAGTCTTTCGTGTCAACGTCCACAGAGTCTGAGCTCCAGGACCATGGATTAGTTTTAAAGCTTTCATTACACCCGAACAACGGCGGGCTATACTGCTAGTATATATATATATATATATATATATATATATATATATATATATATATATATATTAGGTGCGATTGGTAAATTGTCGCAATTACTTTATTATTTCAAATATTCTTTAGGCTGAATCTGAGCTCGAGGACCATGGATTGGTTTTGAAGCTTTCATTACACCCGAGCAACGCCGGGCTATACTGCTAGTTAGCCATAGAGACATACGAAACGAAAGTCATGACAAGTGATGCGAACGGGGAGAAGGTGGCTCTCACGTATGTGTCAATTTTTGTTGGCGGCCTGTATTTACTTTGTGGAGTTGCGTGTGTTTAATTCTAGAAATGTTAATATTGACAAATGAGCAAACATTAGAAATCTCCTTTGAAAGTGCACCAT
>JBBBDQ010001013.1:165000-212500 GCA_037127315.1 Ascarosepion bandense | reverse complement strand
AGTTAAATAACAGGACAGATTGGTTTCTATAGCCTTGGCTGGCAACTAGTCTACTGCAGAAAGCAATGGCAACCTACTGCAGGATAATCTTCTACCCAGTCAGTCATGTCTCTTTAGAGACATGATCGCTCAAGCCTGTATCACATATGGTACTTAACTGAATTACTGAATAGACTAGTAGCGAGGTTTCATCAATTTATCTATATATCTATCTATTTTTATCTGTCCGTTTCTATCTATCTATCTATCTATCTGTCGGTCTCAATCCATTTATCGCTGTCGATCTTAGACATTTTCTATATATCTATTCAACTAAATGTTTGCACCAATCTGATGATATCTCTATTTTTGAAATTGTTAATAACTATATATATATATATATATATATATATATATATATAAATTATTATTAATTATTTCGTTAGAACATGTGCAATCAACAAACTACTACAAAATTGATTTGTACATTTACTAAATGTACAATTTTGTAGTAGTTTGTAGTTTGCACATGTTCTAACGTGCGGGAACACCACTGATGTGCAGGGGGCTACATAAGAGTAAAAGGATTAGAGGAGAATGAGGAGAATGACGAACCAGTTAGAAAGGAGTGTGATGACAGTTGCGAAGGTGAGAGAATGGAAAGGGATCTACACGACAGTGTGGAGATAAGTAGGGTCAAGTAGTAAGGAGATGAGAATTGACCTTGCATTTAAATTCCTGGAGGTTGTAGACGTCAGGAAAGCAAGAATAAGGAAGCGAGTTCCACAGGCGGGAAGTGCGGGAAAAGAAGCTGCAGGAGTAGAATTGTCGTCTGCATTTGGTTGATCTAACTGTGAATGGGTGAGACCCAGTTGCCAGTCTGGTTGCACGAGTAAACCCCTGTTGCGGAGGCACCAGTGACTCAAGCTCGTTGAAACAGAAGCCATTGAAGTATTTATAGAACAGACAAATGGAAGCCACATCTCGTCGGTGGGAAAGTGGCTGTAGTTGAGCCGCCAAGTCGGTACCTATCATATTACTGAATCTCCTTTGGAGAATGTCAAAGACACGGAGATGAACAGCGGGGTCACCTGACCATATATGGTAGCAGTACTCCATGCACGGACGAATGGTTGATTTGTATATATGCAGAATGGTTTCAGGTGGGAAAAAATTCCTGGCCCGACACAGTGACCCAACCTTCCTAGATTCATTGCCCTTTTTTCTCACTGTTTTAAATTAATGTTTTGAACGCTGCAGTTTACAGTTGAGCTGGCAAGATGTAGCCGTAACTTCTATGTTAACAGTTTCTTCTCTCGCACTTCTCAATTGTGAAGCACCCTTTCGGCTACATGAATTGCAGCTAACTTTAATCTGTACAAATTTAAATGCCATGGCAACCGCTATCTACTGTGCACCTGATTACTTTTTCTCTTCTGATTAAAAATATGGGCAGACAGACAAACAAAAAGACAGATTCAGAGATAAACAAAAACAGAGACTAACAGGCAGACAGATAGGTATATCGGTAGATAGATATGGACAGACAGATATATAAGTAGCAGGATAGATATGCATAAATCAAACCATTAATAGAAAAATACAGATAGATATCATGTAAATGATCAACACATTGGTATATATATATATATATATATATATATATATTAGCAGTATAGCCCGGCGTTGCTCGGGTGTAATGAAGGCTTTAAAACTAATCCATGGTCCTGGAGCTCAGACTCAGCCTAAAGAATATTTTTGTGAAGTTTGGTGAGAATCGGATAAAAATTGTGGATTTGTATAAAGGACATACAGACAGATAAACAGACACACACACACACATAAACATCTTGCCTTTTATATACATATTCTCGATTTTCTGCACTATTGTAGGAACTTCAACCTTGAAAATTCTGAATATCGTTTCTTATGTCTTTCAGTGTATAATATTTGATTAAAATCGGACCACTCCTTCTATAACGCGATTTTTTCGATTATCGATTTTCGATATTTATCGGGGGTACCTCGACACAAAACCCAGTTAAGAACACTTTCAGAGGCTTATAGCACAACTGTGTAAATTTTCAAGAAAATCGGTTCAGCCGTTTCGGAGTCTATAGTTAACTGTCCACACAGACACACACATACACACACACACAAAGTTCCATTTTTAAATAAGTTTATATATATATATATATATATATATATATATATATATATATATATATATAGATATATATATATATACCCAAATGAATAAGAACGAAGAAAATTATTGCAACGTTCAAAACATTAATTTAAAACAGTGCTCAATATAAAAAGAGAGCAATGAATATTATTAATTATTCCTTTAGGACATGTGCAAAATACAAACTACTACAAAATAGTACATTTAGTAAATGTACAAATAAACTTTGTTGTAATTTGTAGCTTGCACATGTTCTAACGAAATAATTAATAATAATAACAATAATAATAATAATAATAATAATAATATATATATATATATATATATATATATATATAGTTATGAACAATTTGAAAAATAGACAGGTATCATCAGATTGGTTCAGACATATAGTTAAATAGATATATAGAATATGTCTAAGACGGTGATAAACAGATTGAGACAGACAGACAGATAGATAGATAGATAGATAGATAGATAGATAGATAGATAGATATGATAGATGAGATAGATAGATAGATAGATAGATAGATAGATAGATAGATAGATAGATAGATAATGATCAGACTGAGATAGATAGATAGATAGATAGATAGATAGATAGATAGATAGATAGATTCAGAGAGTGGTAGATATAAACAGATAGATAGATAGATAGATAGATAGATAGATAGATAGATAGATAGATAATGAACAGACTGAGATAGATAGATAGATAGATAGATAGATAGATAGATAGATAGATAGATAGATTCAGAGAGTGGTAGATATGAACAGACTGTGATAGATAATGAACAAAATGAGATGGATAGATATGAACAGAATAGAAAGAAAGAAAGAAAGAAAGAAAGAAAGAAAGAAAGAAAGAAAGAAAGAAGCGTTAATAGATTCTTATGAAGGGAACGACAGAGATTGCCAGAACCTGATAACAAGACATTTTTATAAATTGTTAATGCAAAATAATTCAAGTATCGGAGAAAACAAAGAAAAATAATAAAAAAGCTATCGATTTTCAATACGGGAAAAAATTATGAATACTGTCAATAATAATAATAACAACAGTAATAACGATAATAATAATAATAATAATAATAATAATAATGATGACTACAAATAAAGCAAGGCACAAAACTAAAAAAAAAAGTTTCCTCAAAAACATAAACCCCGAAATTATCGAATAACAACTTATTAAACAATTCACAGTTATTTTCTTCAATCGATACATCGATAAATCAATATATCGATAAATCTATATATCGTACGCAATTTTAAAAATCCAAACACCCATTCGCATTTTTATTGCCTCACTTTCATCCATAAAAGTTAAGCGTTTTACTTCTCTTCCTTCTCTTATCGGCCAGTCAACTTTGCGGCTTCAACGAAGTTCTGACAGAAAAGTCAAAATATACTTAAGTGCCGCAATGTCGCGTTCTTCTTTAAACCTTCTACAAATATATTCATGTCTTCTGCTCCGAAGAACTTAGGTCACTGGTGCCCCCATTACAAGAATTTACTCGGGTAACCAGAAAATAGAAACAAAAAGAAAACTTATACTTAACATTAAGAAGAGACAGTTGAAATGTCTAGGGCACGTAATGAGGAAAGATGGCTTGAAAAATTTGATACTCAAAGTTCAGATTAAATACAAGACGGTTAGAGGTAAAAACGTAAAACATTCTTAGTAAGCTTCAGTAAGTAGATAGTGGGTCAAGGTATTGGTGAAGTAACAAAAAACAAAATTCATTAAGCGCTTAGGTCACTGGTACCCACTCTACAAGAATTTACTCGGGCAACCAGACTGGCATCAAGGTCCCACCGTTTTACAGTTAGATCAACCAAATGCAGGCGATAATTCTACTCCATTAGCTTCTTCTCTCGTGCTTCCCGCCTGTGGAACTCCCTTTTTATATACTTGCTTTCCTGATGGCTATAACCTCCAAGAATTTAAATGCAAATTCAATTCCCATCTCTTAACCATTTAACTCCAAACACCCATTCGCATTTTTATTGCCTCGCTTTCATCCATAAAAGTTAAGCGTTTTACTCCTCTTCTCACTCTTATCGGCCAGTCAACTTTGCGGTTTCAACGAAGTTCTGACAGAAAAGTCAAAATATACTTAAGTGCCGCAATGTCGCGTTCTTCTTTAAACCTTCTACAAATATATTCATGTCTTCTGTTCCGAAGAACTTAGGTCACTGGTGCCCCCATTACAAGAATTTACTCGGGTAACCAGAAAATAGAAACAAAAAGAAAACTTATACTTAACATTAGGAAGAGACAGTTGAAACGTCTAGGGCACGTAATGAGGAAAGTTGGCTTGAATAATTTGGTACTAAACGGACAGATTAAAGACAAGACGGTAAGAGGTAAAAACGTAAAACATACTTAGTAAACTTCAGTAAGTAGATAGTGGAACAAGGTTTTGGAGAAGCAATAAAAAACAAAATTCATTAAGAGCTTAGGTCACTGGTACCCCCTCCACAAGAATTTACTTGGGCAACCAGACTGGCATCAAGGTCCCACCCTTTTACAGCTAGATCAACCCAATGTAGGCGACAATTCTACTCCAGGAGCTTCTTTTCTCGCGCTTCCCGCCTGTGGAACTCCCTTCCGTATACTTGCCTTCCTGACGGTTATAACCTCCAAGAATTTAAATGCAAATTCAATTCCCATCTCTTATCCACTTAACTTCAGCCTTTTTCACATCACCCCGTGTACGTTGTTCTTTTCATTTCTCTCTACCCTCACAACTGTCTTCACTTCTGTGTTCACATCCTTCTCTTGCCCTTTCTCTTTCTCCCTCTGTAGCTCGTTCGTCTTTGTCTTCACTCTTTTCCTGTCTAAAATTCTAACTCGTTAAATGTAGCCCACTGCACATCAGTGCCGGTACCGCCTTTCTTGGGGTGGAATGATTAAAAAAATTGTTTTTACAGAAATGTTCACCGCGTACAAAGCCCAGTGGTTACTCAAGGTAGAAAGTTACGTTAAAGGAATGGATTGGAAGCAAAAATAACTCTAGACTTGAACAGAATAAGTTTAGGACCGTTCCAGGTTCAAATAGACGAACCGAGACGATCATTCTTTTGTGGAGAAAGGTTTAACTGCGACCTTCTTACTCAAACTGACCCTTTTATTAAATATTCAAGCTATTTCCTTTCGCCCCTTGATTTACGCTACGAGCAAAATTATTTAAAAAAATCTGCCACTTTTTTTTAATTTAAAATCCCCTATTAGAAACTCAAGTGGACAATCAGATCGGTACGGTTTAGTAACAAAATTTAAAATATATTCTCACTGTTACAACATAACATAGATCTCCCGAAGTAGTGAGGTTCGTGAGCACTAACATTACAAGGGTCATTTAATAAATAAAGTGAATTTTTCTAAGATGAATTTTTCTAATACAGATAGAAGCTTATATTTTTATTTTTTAAATTTATCAACGCAGTCTCCCAGCAGTCTCACACACACTTTTCCCATCTGTGCACAAGCTTCTGTATTCCCTAAACATAAAAATCTTTGGACTGATGTCTCAGCCAATCGCTCACAGCACTTTTGACTTCATCGTCACTTTCAAATTTCTTTAAACAATTTAGCCTACTTGTAGATATTTTTTTGCTGAAATATGTGGCACCATACTCAGTCGACATTCTTCTATGAATTTCAACTGGTTTGCACCCTCCAGCAACCAAAAACTTGATAACTGACCTCTGTTCCATCTTGGAGCATGCTTCTTAGTCAGCCATCTTTGTTATTCTCCAAAACTCTTAAAGTTTTTTTTTTCAATCTGCAACAAAATTAAATACCTTTGAAAAAAAATTAAAGGAAAAAAAAATTACAAAAAGTAAGATTCTACCTGTTTTAGAAGTTCTTACACCGAAAAACTCACCTTATTTATTAAATGCCCCTTGCAGAAGTCCTTATACCGACAAATTCACCTTATTTATTGAATGACCCTCGTAGAAGTCCTCATACCGAAAAATTCACCTTATTTATTGAATGACCCTCGTAGCAGGTATTTCCATCTTTTTATTTCGTTTTAACAGACGACGGAAAGTGCGACACGAAAATCTAAAGGCGCATTGGGATAGCGAAACATGTCTTGAAAAAGCTTAGCGAAGTATTAAGAAACAGGAAAATACCGTCAGAAACAAAGAAAAGAGTACTGAACTTCAAAATGTAAGGTCCTGGGTATGACGTTAAACTGCATCCGGCAGCAAGGCCTCTGATCGGGAGGTTATGAGGAGCATAACCACCTCTTAATTGCTGTTGTTCCCAGATTCACCCTGACCCAGAGTGGTAGCACCTGTTAGGGTCCCAGCTATGGGTAAATAGTTAACACCCAAACTTGGGTCAAAACACTATAAAAATATAAAATAGACTTTTATAGCAATATATACATAAAAATAGACTTTTATAGAAAAATATTACCAACAATATTTTTGAAGGAAAACAATTATTACCATTACACATTTTTGAAGAAAAAAAATATTGCCGTAATACATTTGTGAAGGAAAAAATAATTTTTACCAGCAATACATTTTTGAATACAAAACTAGAAGACATTTTCAGTTTTTAAAATAAAAATTCAGTTAAAATCTGACTAAATCAACCTTCTCACTGTAACTGAACATTAAAAAATACCTTAAAACCCCACCTTTTTGGCATTAAATTGCCCACATAGGTTGATATAACGTTAAACAAAACTCAAACTAAAAGAAACTCAAAATGTAAGGGAAATAATAAGAAACAAGAAAATGTCTTTAGAAACCTTGAAAAAGTGCTGAAATGTTATGTAATATCACTCTTAAAGGTAAATAAACTATTAAGAAACAGGAACATGTCGTTAGAAACCTTGAAAGAGTGCTGAAATGTTATGTAATATCATTCTTAAAGGTAAATAAACTATTAAGAAACAGGAACATGTCGTTAGAAACCTTGAAAGAGTGCTGAAATGTTATGTAATATCAGTCCTTCAGAGAATGTTGGACAATCTCGCAGATGAAAAAAGACACTTGAAGCAATAGAAAAGTGGTTCTAAAGAAGGAAGCCGGGAATACCATGGACCGAACATGTGAGCAACGGCGAAGTTTTAGAAACACAAAGACACTCATAGTTAACATCACAATAGTGACAGTTGAAATTTTTAGGGCAAATAATAAGGAAAGAGGACTTGGAAAATTGATACTCACAGGATGGGCAGAAGGCAAACGGGATAGAGGAAAACGCATAACATACCTATTGAGCTTATGTAAATGGGTGACGGAACAAGGTTTAGGAGAAATAAAAAGATAAAATTTATTAAGAGCGCCAAAGAACAGGAAACTATGGAAAGTCATCATCACCAACGGCCTGAAAAGAAACGGCACATAGAAGAGGAATGGACATGTGTAAATGAATGAGAAAAAAGGGTTTGGAGAGTTAGCAAAAAAAAAAAAAAAAAAACGAAAAAAAAAAAAAACGAAATCTATTAAAAGCAACAAAGAATAGGAAAGTGTGAAGAGCCATATTCGCCCACGTCTTGAAGGGAAACGGTACATAGAAGAAGAGGAATGAGCTTGTGCAAATGGATGGCGGAACACGGTTTAACAGAAATAACCGAAAGACAGAATTTATTAAGAGCGACAAAGGGCAGGGAATAGTGGAGAGCCATAATAACCAACGTTCTGAAGAGACACATGAAAGGAGAAAAATGAGTTTGTGTAACTGGATAGCAGAGAAAGTTTTAGGAGCGATAAAATGACAACATTTATTTAGAGTTACAACGGATAGGAAATTTGGAAAGTAAAATCGCCAGTGTCATCAAATGTCACAGCACATATGAGAAAAAGATGACAAAACGTGGCTAGTACCATGTGACATCCGGTCGCTCGGATATATAAAAGACAATGTGCGCTTAGCACGTCAGTTGTCATTATCACGGACTTCGGGAAGTAACACCTTGCGAGAGAATGTTAAATATTGTATATACATCTTGGTTGTACCCTTCTGGTAATAAAGTCGTTTAGCTATGTTTCTTTGTCTATCTCTTCAGTCCAAGATACAACAGTTTTGTTCCTTGGTAATATTATTATCCATTGTGTCACAGCACATATTAAAAAAAAGATGACAAAACGTTCATCTTTTCAATTGTCTCATTTATTTAGAATTTTTTTTCTGAAAGCACAAAGTCATTGATTTCTTCTTCTTCTTCTTCTTCTTCTATATACCCTGTCCCTTCAGGACGTAGGTGATCATGATTCTCCATGTCTCCCTATCCCTTGTGGCTCTTAGTATGTTTGCTCCTATTGCTCCTGGCAACCCCCGTTCCATCATCCACCTGATCAGACCCTGCAAATATGTTATCCGCTGCCTTCCTCTGTCTCCCTTTCCTTCTATCTGACCAGTCAGTATCAGGTTTTCCAGGCTCTCCTTCCTCATTGCGTGTCCCAGGAACTTCAGTTGTCTCTTCCTGATCAATTTCCTTTTTGTTGCCATTCTTTCCAACACCTCATCGTTGCTTGCATGCTCAGTCCACGATATCCGTAGCATCCTTCTGTAGAACCACATTTCGGCCGCTTCCAGTTTTGTCTTCATTTTCGATGATATTGTCCAGCATTCACTGCCGTCTTGAAGAACTGACATCACGTAGCAGTCTAGCACTCTTTTCTTCGTTTCCATTGAGATTTTCCTGTGTGTTAGCATTTTGCTCATCTTCTGGAACGCGCCCTTTCCCTTAATATTGCTGAAAAGAAAAGTCCAACTAAAACCTCGAACTCCAACATTTGACTAAACCTCTACCAACAGCACATAATTTGCTTTATTTTTCCTGACACACGAAAGGCTGATCTCTTTTCCCAAGGAGCTTAAAGTTCCGGTTTGTTGCTGAACAAGTTCAAATCCAAATGCACTTGAATTTAAGCCGCCAAATAAAGCTTTGTTCATAAGACACATTCGAGCATTCCATACAATGTGTCCTAAAAACAGTCGTAATTAAAATTCTCGAATCTAAATTTTTTTAATCGTTTCGCCCCAATGAAGGCGGTACCGCCACTGATGCGCAGGGGGCTACATAAGAGAAAAAAGATTAGATAGAAGGAGAGTAAAGAGAATGACGAACCAGTTACAGGGGGTGTCAGAGAAAGGGCAAGAGAAGGATGGGAATATAGGTGTGAAGACAGATGCAAAGGTAGAGAGCAAGGAAAAGATATACAGGGTGATGTAGAAAGAACTAGAGTCAAGTGATTAAGAGATGGGTATTGACATTGCGTTTAAATTCCTGGAGGTTGTATCCGTCAGGAAAGCAAGAATATGGAAGAGAGTTCCACAGGCGGGAAATGCTAGAAAAGAAGCTGAAGGAGTAGAAGTGTCGGCTGCATTTGGTTGCAAAGAAGACGAAGAGAGAAATCATATCCTTACTGTTAACTCCACATTAGTGACTCAGGGTTTCTTACAGATATCTCGGTATATAAAATGTGTCCAGTTTTCGTCCTTTGTCCTTTGTATTAGGAGCAAATTGTAGCATCTGCCTTTCGGGCGGATAAGCAGCATTTTGTCTTAGTCGTATCTTTGTCTTCGCACAAAGCGCAACACAATTGTTTCGTGAAGATGTACACTCCCGATCAAAAATTGAAAACCACTTAAAAATCTTTAAAAACAATTTTTTTTTTACGGATAGATTTTAAACTCCTCCCACTTAATACTACAATACTACAATCTAAAATGTTATGGAAACAAAAAGCTACATTCCAAACATTTTCTTTAGAAATTTACATTTTTATAAAATGAGGCGATTTACACATGATCAAAATTATAAGACCAGAGACAAAAATTCTATGAAATTGTACAAAAAGGGTATGAAAAGTGTATGAAAACATTCAACAACCAAATTTAATAATGAGTTCTACCTCCACTGCTTTTGATGACTTCAAAAATTCTGTCGGGCATGCTAGAATTAAGCGTTTCCATTAAGGTGTGGGGGATGTTGCTCCAGCTTCTGAAGATGGCTTTACAAAGTTCATTTTTTGTTGAATATTGTTTACCATTTCGATAAACATCTTTTGTCATCCATCCTCAAACATTTTCAATTGGGTTCAAGTCCGGTGAGCGTGCAGGATGTCCCAAGAGATGGACACCATTTTCTTGTAGAAAGGTCAAGGTCCGTCTTGCAGCGTGGATTGCAGCATTATCCTGTTGGAATAACCATCCATCCCCACACAAACGATGGCCCTCCGTCATCAAAGATGCTTTTTGTAGCATGCTAACATAACCAGCCGCTGTCTGACGACCCTGCACCACCTGGAGCTCCATCGTCCCTTTATAAGAAAAGGCACCCCATACCATTAGGGACCCTCCACCAATTGTTTCGTGGAGATGTGCATACCTTTTCAGAGTGTGACGTAGATTCGTCGAAATGATATAAAACTGACGCCGAAAATCGCCATAGCAGATTGATAAAGAGTTAAGGATTGTTTTGAGGGCGTTTACAACCATGGCCGTATCTGACTATCGGGCACACAGGGCACGGGTCCGGGCCTATCCTTGCAATCATAGTGAAAATCCGGGCAAGGAAATATGTCTTCGTCAGAAATCAAACTAAACAATTCACGAAGAAAGAAAGAAAGGAAGAAAGAAAAACGAAGAAAACATCCGAATGAACGCAGTAAAAATCTGTTTGTTTATTTATTAATTTTGGGAGAAAAGACTAGTTATACTTCGAAAGTCCGAACCCGATTTCCTGCTTTCGTTCACGTTCTGTGCCTAATAATTTCCATTGGAATAGTCGAAAAAATCCGCAAAAATCATAGTTTCTGGAAACGGATGACATTGATGACGTCATCACATTGTCAACTAATAAATCCAGGCAATTTTCTCTTTGCCCGGTGTTTTTTTAGCATCAGCTACGGCCCTGTTTACTACTAACACCATTTTGTTTTTGTTGTGAAGTGGTTAGTACCATGTGACATCCGGTCACTTTGATGTATAAAAGACAATGTGCGCTTAGCACTTGAAGTTGTCATTATCACGGACTTCGGGAATAACACCTACTACTGCGAGAGAATGTTAAATATTGTATATACATCTTGGTTGTACCACTCTGGTAATAAACTCGTTTAGCTATGTTTCTTTGTCTATCTCTTCAGTCCAAGATACAACAGTTTTGTTCCTTGGTAATATTATTATCCATTGTGTCACGGCATATATAAAAAACAAAAATGACAAAACGATCTCATCTTTTCAAGTTTTTTTTTTAAATCGTATCACCCCGAGCAAGGCGGTAAAGCCACTGATGTGCCGGGGGCTACGTAAGAGTGAAAAGATTAGAAGAGAGAAAGCCGGAAACCACATCCTAAACAGGGAACATGGGATGATCCTCTACACCTGTTCAATAGACGTGGGTGGAGTGTGAACCGGGCGATAGTTTAGTCTATCTACTCCAATTGATAAAAAAAAGAAAAGTGAAAAGATTGGAAAAGAGAAAACCGGAAACCACATCCTAAACAGGGAACATGGGATGATCCTCTACACCTGTTCAATAGACGTGGGTGGAGTGTGAACCGGGAGATAGTTTAGTCTATCTACTCCAATTGAAAAAAAAAAAAAGAAAAAGAAAAGTGAAAAGATTGGAAAAGAGAAAACCGGAAACCACATCCTAAACAGGGAACAAGGGATGATCCTCTACACCTGTTCAATAGACGTGGGTGGAGTGTGAACCGGGCGATAGTTTAGTCTATCTACTCCCCCCCCCCCAAAAAAAAAAGAGAAAACCGGAAACCACATCCTAAATAGGGAACAAGGGATGAGCCTCTACACCTGTTCAATACAATTATTAGGATTTTTTTTTCTGAAAGCACAAAGTCATTGATTTCTGCATTTCCCCTTGGTATTGCTGAAAAGAAAAGTCCAACTAAAACCTCGAACTTCAACATTTGACTAAACCTCTACCAACAGCACATAATTTGCTTTATTTTTCCTCACCCACGAAAGACTCATCTCTTTTCCCAAGGAGCTTAAAGTTCAAATCCAAATGCACCTGAATTTATTCATCAAGATGTTTGCTATTTTTTTAAAAATTGTTATTTCCCTCTCTCTAAAAACAAACTGTAGATATGGGACTAGTTAAATTTTCATGGATTCCTTGATTTATCACGATGTTTGTAGCAAGCATGGTAAGTAAGAATGTAATTTTTTGGTGCAACGAATATTATAAAGTTTGCTTGGATCAGCGATTGTGGCTAGCTATGTTATTTTGAAACAGATAAAGACCTGTCTTCCCCTGTCCCCGTTTTTGGCCTTATGCCACATTTTTTGTATATTTTATGAGACTGTCAGTCAACAATTACTGGACAGTTACAAGACTGCTAGCCGTAAGCGAACTTCATATACTACTATATATTTCAGCAAGACTATGTCATTTTGAAGCGACGTTATATTTCTTGATTGTATTATTTTCGTTCAACACAACGAAGACATAACAGTGATGAGGATTTGAACTCAAACGTAAAAAGAAAAAAATCTTTCTCTCTCGCCTAACATAACAGTGGCGACGGTGAATTCGAATTCACAAGAGAAAGAAAATAATCTTCCTGGTTGTGTGAGGATAATACATTATGGAAGAATTGAAGTTAATTATTCAGCAGCAGGAAGAACCCGACAAGATACACACACACACACACACACACACACACACACACACACATATATATATATATATTTTCCATTTGTAAACGAGTTCAAAAGTTCCACAATATAATTGTATTGAACCCTTTTTAATACAAATGTACAATGGTCTAATCTTATTATGACCAGAAACTAAGTAATTAGACAATCAAGCAATCAATCAATCAATCAATATATATATATATATATATATATATATATATATATATATATATATATATATATTTTAATTCAGATACTTCAATCCAAGGGAAAAAAGCAGGAAGGTAAATTCCAAAAAACCCGATCCTAATTAATATTAAAAATTTATTTTAATATTCTTCTTTTATCTCTCTTACCACCTTTTTTCCGTGTTGCCTAAACGGACGTCGATTTAACGCGTCTGTCTGTTAATTTTTAGTTACATTCTCCCTTTTTTTTGCGAACCCAGACGATGTCAATTTTTTTTCTTTTCTTATTTATTTGATTTTATTCTACCTTTTTCTTTTTCTTTTTCGTTTTCTTTTTCTTTTTCTTTTTCTTTTTCTTTCCCTTTATTTTTATTTTTATTTTATTTTATTTTATTTTATTATTTATTTTTTAATTTATTTGCAATCTATTTAAAAAGGAAAAGTAGACTAATTTTTCTCCAGTTTCTGAAAGGTTTTTTTCTGTTGCTGAGGTGATGTGTCGTCCCCCGTGGGGATCTTCATATCGAAATGGCTATTCAACATCTTTGAATTAATCCTTTTTTAATATATATATATATATATATATATATATATATATATATATATACATATATATACATATAAGATAAAGAAATATAGATAAAAAATATTAAGAAATATAGTTTTAAGCTATGCTATATTTATAGGGGATTTGCGTTGTGGTGTAGTGGATATTGACACGGAACGACAAATTAGGGAGCCGAGTTCGAATTACAGTTGAATTCCTTGCATTCATTTGCGCACAAATACCCTTGGGAAAGGTATTAATCTGTCTCTTCCCTCCAGTCATGGGTTAAATAATAGGACAGATTGGGTTCTATAGCCTTGTTATTATTACTTTGCAAAATTTTACAAGGCAGCCAGGGAGCCTTTGCTTTGGTCAGCCAATAAGAAGAAGAGACTATCATACGGAAGAGAGCACAAAAATTGGACACCAGACTAGTTCATTTGATGCACATATTATTGGGTAGTAATAAAAAGAACCATTCTATTTTCATTTAGAATTATCCACTTGGCAATAAATACTAAAAATAGTATGAAATACATAATTTTTAAAAAAAGCTGGGGTTGCCTAATAATTATGGCCGGTAGTGTAGAACTTACGGTTATATCTAACCAAATCAGCTGTAAATTTATGAAACTTTGCAGCCAATCTTGTACTGTGAATAAATTAATAAAGTCTTGATACACTAGTAAAGACAGCACCCGAACAATTGACATAAAAGTATTTATAGAAAAGATACAGGGAGGCAACTTTGTGGTATTCGGACAGTGACTTAAAGTGAGATGCCAGGACAGAACCAATAATATTGCATATTTTGCTTTGTATTTTATCTATTTTATGTATATAATCTCTAAATATATAGCAGGAACATCAAACCAGATGTGGCAGCAATATTCGAGAGATGTATGAATGATAGATTTATATGTAAGATAGATGTGCGTTGTGGAGCAGTGGATATCGACTAGGAACCACAAATCGGAGTGCCGAGTTCGAATTCTAGTTGAATTCCTTGCATTCACTTACGCACAAATACCCTTGGGAAAGGTATTAATCCGTCTCTTCCCTCCAGTTATGGGTTAAATAACAGGACAGATTGGGTTCTATAGCCTTGGCTGGCGACCAGTCTACCGCAGAAAGCAATGGCAACCTACTGCGGGATAATCTTCTGCCCACTCAGTCATGTCACTTTAGAGACATGGTCTGATTCTGCTTCTCGTCCTGTTCAACAGGATTCGGACGATTAGTTTTGTTGTATGGCTTAAACTGATGGCTCGGTGGGGTTCGCACTCGTTTGCACTTGGCTTCTTAGGCAGTGCTATGAAAATTGAATTGTAAAGGTCGTATAATAATACCACTATTATAAATTTCATTTATTGTTTCTGTAATTTTCTCCATGCCGAATTCTTCCAGGGCTATCAGAAGCTTTATTACAATGCCGTCTGGCTCAGTTGCTTTGTTTCTATTCAGTTTGGTCTTTCCAGCTCCCACTTCAGACTTTAATATTTCCGGTTCGTCCTCATCGTTGTGTATTATCGATTGCTCTCTCTTGTCGTGGAAAAGATCTTTTAAATATTCTTTCCATCGTTGGAGTATTTCCTCTTTCTCCAATATGGTCGTTCTATCCTTGGATTTTATACATCCTGTTGAGGAGCAGGGTTTTTGTCCTGTCAGTTCTCTTATTTCTTTATGCATGTCTGTTTCATTCGTCCCGCTCAATTTCTCTACTTCTGCACATTTATTGTTGCGTCATTCCTCTTTAGCCTGTCTGCATTTGCTCCTTATTTCTTTGTGTAGTTTCCTGTATTCTATTCAATGTCTTGGTATCATTTTCTGTCTTCTTTGCATAATGTTGATAATCTCTTCAGTTATCCAATCGTTTTTTCTTCTGCGTCTTTCTTTTGGGGCAATGTTGTTTTCTTTAATGAGTCCCATTTCGAGTTTCCTTTTCAAATTTGTTCTTTTATTTTTTTCTTCACGCTGTTAGTGTATTCTTTCTGCAGGTTGAGGTCATTTCCGACGGTGTTGTACAGTATAACCCAGATATAAGATACCCGGATATAAGAGAAACTAGGATATGAGAGAGGTTTTCTCTGGTCCCAAATTAGAGCCTGTGGTAATGTATATAAAACAGACCCAACCCTGATATAAGCGAAACCCGAATATAAGAGAACTAATACCCGATTCCGATAACTCTCTTATATCCGGGTCACACTGTATTTCAATCTTGGTTCTGCACTAGACTTCTTCACCTTTAATTTGCAGATGACTAGGAGGTAGTCGGTTCCACAGTCGGCACCTGGATAGATTTTGCACAGAACCACTGTATTTCGAAATCTTCTGTTTATGGTTATGTTGTCGATTTGTTTTTTTCGTGTCGCCCCCCTGGGCTTCTCCATGTTCATAGACGTCGTGGGTGTTCTTGAAACCAGGTGTTAATTATTACCTAGTCATTTGCTGCGTACCATTAGACTCATTTTTCTCTTCGTTCGTTGTGGATTCTTAATCCAAAGTTGCCGGTCATCTCCCCTCTCCTCTCTTTACCTGCCTTGGCATTCTAGTCACCCATTATGATTCTAATTTCTTTGCTTTTGCACCGAGTCTTGGAATTGTCCAGTATGGAGTAGAATGATTCCATTCTTCCTCAGTGCTTTGCGTTGGTGGTGCATAAACTGGTATAATAGATATGTTGAAGGATCTTCCTCTCAGTTTAATCAAGAGGACCCTCTCGGAAAGCTGGCAATATCCCAGAACGCATTTCTTCATTTCTTTGTTTCGTTATTTTTGTCAACTGCATACATTATCATGTGGTTGTCGCTGCTGAATTCTCCATTGTTAGGCCATCTGGTTTCGCATATTCCCAGAATACTATTACAATTTAACATTATATCTATATATTATTTCGCATTTCATACTATATTTATATAGTATTTAATTTTTTAGATGAGTAATTGTCAGTATTATTGTATTATTTCGAATTATTGATCTCATCTTGGTCGATATAGATGTTATTATAGGACCCACATTTCGACCAAATACATTTTGCTTATCATCAGATATGCATTAATATGGGATATTAATATGTTGATTATTGAGATATTTTGCCCCTGTAATGTCAGTTAACATCTATATCAACCAAGATGTGAACAATAGTTCGAAATAATAAAAGAATACTGATATAATTCTTTCTATATCCTTTTTTTTGCAATCGATGTTTTCATGTTTGGAAAAGAAAGCAACTAAAAAGACAAACAAACACATAATTAAATATATTTTTCCCCTTCCTTCTTTCCTGCTTTACTTTCACCGGGAAACTTTCTCTTGTGAATAAGAAAAATCGATCGGTGTCTTAATTCAAGATGGCCGCTCCCTACAGAAAATCACAGTGCGTGGTCTGCTTTGATTTATATATGTTTAATAGATTAGTATTGGTTTACAAAGATATATGTTCAGGTCGAATGTCGATACAAATGTGTCTTCAATCCTTGCTTTTACGATGAATGCACACATAAACAAACAAGTTTCTATGCATGAACACATTTTACGAGGTCGTTCCAAAATCTCAGTTGGCTGTATTTTTAATAAATATTTATTCGAAGTCTGTTCAGAACTTTTGTCTATATTTCTGAATGAGGTAGTATTTACAGTATTCACATTATTCGGACTATTGTCCTCATCTTTGTTGCCATTTGTACGACGTTTAAGAATAGATCATTCTATTTGTCTATATTTCTGAGATGAGATCTTATTTACAGTATTTACATGAATCGGACTATTGTCCTCATCTTTGTTGCCATTTGTAAGACGTTTAATGATAGATCATTCTCTTTGTCTATATTTCTGAGATGAGGTCGTATTTACAGTATTTACATTATTCGGACTATTGTCTTCATCTTTGTTGCCATTTGTAAGACGTTTAATGATAGATCATTCTATTTGTCTATATTTATGAGATGAGGTCGTATTTACAGCATTTACATCATTCGGACTATTGTCCTAATTTAAAATTAATTTAATTTTAAAGCCATTAACCATTGATTGACAGTCCTTTCCAAGAGCAGCAGCTATTTTGATTTTGTCAGCTCTGACAGATTTTCTATCAAAATTGGTGTAAATGGTAGCGTTATCAGTATATCTACTGTTATTTGTCTATATTTCTGAGATGAGGTAGTATTTACAGCTTTACATTATTCGGACTATTGTCCTCATCTTTGTTGCCAGTTGTACGACGTTTAGGCAGCTGTACGTTCCGGTGATTATTCAGGTGCTAGGAGCTTCAAACCGAACTCTTTATTACAATTCTCATTCCTTGCATAGTAATGCTTCTTTTGGAAGTCATGAGTTATCTCCCTCTAACCCTTCAAGTTAGTGTTCACCACTGTTGTAGCCTGGTATTGAACTCACAACTCTTTGGGTCAACTAACCAACATCTATATCCACTGGGCCATGTGTCCTTTAAGAACAACGCAAGGCCGGAACACGAGGGAAGATAGAAAAATCAGGCGTAGCTGACTACATATGGAGGGAGAAAGGGGATTACCGCCCCCTATGGGATGAAGTTGAAATAATAGAGAACGCCACTGGAAACTACGCAAACTTAAGTAACCAGCACATATGCTAGGCTTCAGTAATCTCATATTCCGATTAAACATAGAAATGAACACAATGTGGGAACCAGTAATACGGAGTGCCAAAGAAAATCAATAGTGTCAAATTTGCGATATAAGCCCTGGTAAAAAAATTCTAGAGAAAACCATTAACATCAAAAATGCTAGAGAAAACCATTAACATCAAAAATACTAGAGAAAACCATTAACATAAAAAATACTAGATAAAACCATTATGATAAAAATACTAGAGAAAACCATTAACATCAAAAATACTAAAGAAAAAAACCATTAACATCAAAAATACTACAGAAAACAATTAACATAAAAAATACTAGATAAAACCATTATGATAAAAAATACTAGAGAAAACCATTAACATCAAAAATACTACAGAAAACAATTAACATAAAAAATACTAGAGAAAACCATTAACATCAAAAACACTAGAGAAAACCATTAACATCAAAAATATTAGAGAAAACCATTAACATAAAAAATACTAGAGAAAACCAGTAACATCAAAAATACTAGAGAAAACCATTAACATTAAAAATACTAAAGAAAACCATTAACATCAAAAACACTAGAGAAAACCATTAACATCAAAAATATTAGAGAAAACCATTAACATAAAAAATACTAGAGAAAATCAGTAACATCAAAAATACTAGAGAAAACCATTAACATTAAAAATACTAAAGAAAACCATTAATATCAAAAACACTAGAGAAAACCATTAACATAAAAAATATTAGAGAAAACCATTAACATAAAAAATACTAGAGAAAACCATTAACATCAAAAACACTAGAGAAAACCATTAACGTCAAAAATTGCAATATGAACTCTTCAAAAATGGGTTACTTGCAGGGTTAGAGGTAGATAACTCATGACTTGCAATCGTGGCATTACTAGGTAAGGGATGAGAATGATATAATTTTATTGTAATGAAGTGATTATAATAAAGGGTTCGGTTTGAAATTTCTAGCACCAGAAGAAGACCGGAGCGTACAGCAGACGAAACGTCGTACAATTTTCAACAAAAATGAGGACAATAGTCCGAATAATGTAAATACTATCTGTTCAGAAGATATATAACAATTTTAAATCGCTCGACAATCAAAAAAAAAATTTACTTCCCCAACTAGTACTGATAATATAATGGAAATTATGCTGATGACAGATATTCATAGCTGTGATAATATATTATCACGAAAATTTCTTTATTTGAGAAGTGCATGCTTTTTTTTTTTTACATCAATTATATATATGTATATTTAATTGGAACGTTAGCATCACTGTAGGTCCAAAAAATATAAACTTACAAAGGGCGGAAGAACTCTCAAAGAGTCAACGGCCAGCTAACTAGAGGTGATGTCTCAATAAATCATCGTGGAGAAGGCAACGGGATACCACCCCACTATCTTCCCCCGCTCAGTCATGGATAGTTACAACAAATATATTAAAGCCAACAGCGTGAAGGGGGTTGCTTCCCAAGGAAGCAACTCCTCGCTCGGTAAGGAACGGCATGGGAAACAGGTGCCACCTGACCGTCATCCGGCGACTGTTAGCACCAACGGCGTAAAGGGGACATTTTACTCCAAAATTTGTCCCTCGCCCTGGAAAGAACGACATGAGCCACAGGTGTCTCTGGACCGTTACCCTGCAACTGTGCGCATCAAAGACAAACTCACTATAGGAACATGGAACGTCAGGACTCTCAACTGCGGACAACTAGATAATGTCAAACAGGAGATGAACAGACTGAATAACAACATCCTAGGCATATGTGAAACAAGATGGCCTAATAACAGAGATTTCAGTAGCGACACCCACAGGATAATATATGCAGGAGGTAAAAAACACGAAAAAGGGGTCGCTTTAATACTAAACAAACAAGTGAAGAGATGTGTACTTGGATACTGGGAACTGTCAGAGAGAGTCCTCTTGGTTAAACTGCTGGGAAGGCCCCTCAATATAGCTATTATAGTAGTTTATGCGCCAACAACTCAAAGCTCGGAGGACGACATAGAATCTTTCTATTCAATACTGGACAGTGCTAAGGCTCAGTTCAAAAGCCAAGAAGTTAGGATAATAATGGGGGACTTAAATGCAAAGGTAGGTAAAGATAGAGAGGGAGACACGAACGGCAACTTCGGACTAGGAGAGCGCAACGAAAGAGGAGAAAAATTGATCCAATGGTGCTCAGCCAATGACCAGGTCATTATTAACACCTGGTTCCAAGAACACCCACGACGTTTATGGACATGGAGAAGTCCAGGAGGCGACGCGAAGAACCAAATAGATTATATAGCTATAAACAAGAGATTCAGGAACGCAGTAGTCCAATGCAAAACATACCCAGGTGCCGACTGCGGAAGTGACACGTCCCAGTCATCTGCAAACTAAAAGTGAAACTCCGAAGACTGAAGAAGCCCAGCATATCGCCAAGGCTGCAATACGACACGCTAGAGGACGATCTCACCCTGTAGAAAGAATACAATAACAGCGTGAGAAAGAAATATGAAGAACAAATTGGAAAAGGGTACTCAAAATGGGATTCACTAAAAGAAGCGATGGTGACCTGCTGGAAAGGAAACTACAAGATCTCATACAGAAAGTAGCAGTGGAGAGTGACAAGAAGGGACTACAAATAAACTTTAAGAAAACTGAGTGCATGGTCATCAGCAAAAGATACAACCCAAAATGCCAAATACAGGTGGGGGATAACAGAATCAAACAAGTACAAGAATTTAAGTACCTAGGAAGTGTTCTAACAGGAGATGGAAAGTGCGACACGGAGATCCGAAGGCGAATTGGCATGGCAAAGGACGCGTTCCAGAAGATGAGCAAAATACTAACACACAGGAAAATCTCAATAGAAACGAAGAAAAGAGTTCTAGACTGCTACGTGATGTCAGTTCTTCAATACGGCTGTGAATGCTGGACAATATCATCGAAAATGAGGACAAAACTGGAAGCGGCCGAAATGTGGTTCTACAGAAGGATGCTACGGATATCGTGGACTGAGCATACAAGCAACGACGAGGTGTTAGAAAGAATGGCAACAAAAAGGAAATTGATGCTGAGCATCAGGAACTGACAACTGAAGTTCCTGGGGCATGCAGTGAGGAAGGAGAGCCTGGAGAACCTGATACTGACTGGACAGATAGAAGGAAGGAGAAACAGAGGAAGGCAGCGGATAACATATTTGCAGGGTCTGATCAGGTGGATGACGGAACGGGGGTTGCCAGGAGCAACAGGAACAAACATACTAAGAGCCACAAGGGATAGGGAGACGTGGAGAACCATGATCGCCTACATCCTGAAGGGACAGGGCACATAGAAGAAGAAGATGCTTATGCGGCGTTTGACTGATGATGGAATATCTTTGTTAACGGACGGTGGGTGATTGGAATTGGGGTTTATATAGATTGGGTTAGCATTATTTTCCATGTAAATATTCGATAAGCACAAAATAATTTACGATAAAATTCTTAGAGACAGCGGCTATCAATCCTTCAAGATTAACTTTGTGGAAAAATTTAGGATCCCAAAACGAAAAAAATAGAAACAGAAAAATCATATGGTATAATCCTCCATTTAATCAGGTAGTTAATTTTAAACTGGGACATAAATTTCTTAAGCTTATCATTTCCCCCAAAATAACCCTCTAAGCAACATTTTTAATAGGAATACACTAAAACTCAGTTATGGTTGCTCCAACAATTTAGAAAAAATAATTAAATTGCATCACAATAAAATATTAAAAGCATACAACAAAAATAACTCTAACACTCATGCCAGTTTGCTCCATAATAATAACATTTGTAATTGTAGAAACCTGAACCAATGCCCCATACCTAATAAATGCTTAACAAAATCCCTGGTATATATGTGTTCGATTTAATCCATGGAGAATCCTAAGGGAGCTAAAATGTATATCGGAAACAGAATGAACATTTTTAAAAAGCGCTTTTACAATCACCTCTCATCCTTCAATAACAAGGACAAACAAAATATGACATCACTTTCTAAGTATTTTTGGAAGTTAAAAAACAAAAATAAAACACCTAAAGTTAAATGAAAAGTCCTCAAACAGGCCAGAACATCTAAATCGGTAAAGGAACCATATTTCCTTTGTCTTCAAGAAAAAATGGAAATCATTAAATAGAGGAGTAGCAACATACTATCAAACCAGAGGCATAAAACCACAGTAAACGGCAAACTCATTGAAGAACTAAACTTACAATCATGCTAAAACTACAAAAGCCAAAGTTATGATCCCTAGAAAAGATAAACCTTTATAATATTAACAACACTCTTACCTCAGATTTTATCTTTATTTCATACTACAAACTGTTCTAATGTAAAGTTTTATATAAAAAGAGGTTTCTTAAATTTAAATTAAGGTTAAATATATAAAAAATAGATTATTTATAAAAACTCAGTTTAAATACAAAAATACTTGTAGTCGTATAATTCACTAATAAAGATATGCTTATCAAATAGCAATCTCTATTGCCACTTTATCGCAACCACTCCTACTCCTCCCCGCCCTATATACATTTCCTTATTTTTTTCCTTTTGTTAAACCCAAATGACTGACCATAAAAGCTGTAAAGGACCTTAACATATTTTCAAATTGTTAAACCTGTCTATAAAATTTCCAACACGTTCATTAATCACCTCTATCCCCTACCTCTTCCATCTCTTCGTCCAAATTCTGACAACTTACAAAAAATCCCATTTTCCACCCCACCTACATCTCACACACAATTCGCCAAATATAAAGAATTTCCATTTATTTTCACTGATGAGACATTGTCCTTTCAATGTCGAAACAAAATGTACACTTTGTAGTAGATGATAATTTGTACATGTTCTAAACTATAATTTATAATAAATACTCATAGCTCTATTTTTATATTGAGCACTGTTTTAAATTAATGTTTTGAACGTTGTCAATTTTTTCTTCATTTCATATTCAATTGGATATATACGTAGATATATATTACCGGCCATAATTATTGGACCACCCCAGTTTTTTAAAGAAAATGATGTATGCCATACTATATCAGTATATATTGCCAACTTGATAATTCTAAATGGAAATAGAATGGTTCTTTTGTTAATGCCTCACAATAACATGTGCATCAAATGAACTGTCCTGGTGTCCAGTTTTTGTGCTCTCTTCCCCATGTTAGTCTCTTCTTCTTATTGGTTGCCGAAGGAAAGGCTTACTGGCTGCCTTGTAAAGTTTTGCAAAGTAATAATAACAAATGAACCATTCTACTTTCATTTAGAATTATCCACTTGGCAATAAATACTAAAAAACGTATCAAATACATCATTTTTTAAAAGACTGGGGTGGCCTAATAATCAGGCCGGTAGTATATATATATATATATATATATATATATATATATATATATATATATATATATAAGAACTCGTTTAAAAATGAAAAATATTCAAAAGTTCTACAATATAATTGTATGGAACACATTTTAATACAAATGTGTACGGGTCTAACCCTATTAGGACCAAAAACTAAGTATTAAACAATATATATATATCATGTATCGAGTGTTTGTTCTAATACAGAAGAGCTCGATGTATAATAGCTGAGCTTGTATAAAAAGATTTTATAAGTTTCAGTCGACGGTACCACTGAGTGTTGGGTCAATGAATCACAAATTTTATTTATAAGAAAACGCATAATATTATGATTGCTATTATGAGTAGAATAGATACAATACTCTGATCCCAGTCCAAGTTAACACTGGAGCAGCTTTTCTTCTGTTTTTTTTTTGCTCTCAATAATCAAGTGTTTATTTTCACTTCTGGTGCTCAAACGCTTTTTCTGTCAATATTTGCGGCACTTTCAAATTGTCCTTGTAACGAATATTGCACTCGATGTTCAGAAATCTAAATCCTGGCAATTTGTCTTTGAGAGTAGCTTTTTTAAAAATAAAATTTAACTGATCAGCTGCTTTGATTTTGCAATTTTGTGCAAATTATTTTAAAATTAGAAATACTATCGTAATGTCACATTTTTTTCATTCACGTGTAAACCAGATGGTATAACATGTCTTCGAAAAATTTAAAAGATATTGATATTTTTTTCATGACATCCTTGATCTGAATCATCTTTTCAGCCATCTCTACCACAAAACAACCACCACGAAGATTATGTGTCGGAACCACGCATTCACCATTCAGTCTTTCTCTCGGCTTTCTTCTCACGTCTAAAAAGTTCTAATTTGGAATTCTTCCTCTTCTATTTGCCGGCTTCTGCTCCGATCACTGGTGCCCCCTAGGTACGAATTTACACGAGATACTAGATTAGCAACTAGATCCTACCCTTTTACAGTGAAACCGATAAAATGGAACCACAATTTCTACTCCAATAGTTTCTTTTCTTGCACTTCCCGACTGTGGAGTTCCCTTTCACATGATTGCTTCCCGACGGCTACAATCTCCAGGAGTTTTAATGTAAGGTCAATAGACACCTCCTAATACACTTCGCATCCATGCTTTCAAACACTCTTCCCATCTGCCCAACCCTCAGCCTCGGTATCCTTACCCATCTATCACCCTCCTTCTGACATTTCCTATATCTAACCACTCTTTCTCTTTACTTTCCCCTATATAACCCCATGCGCAATTGTGGCAGTGAAATGCCTTGCTTGGGGTAAAATGATTAAAAAAAAATGTCACTTTAGGATATAGCCGATCCTGTCTTTCCACGTCTCCCTATCCCTAATGGCTACCAGCACGCGTTCCCCTGTTACCCCGTGCATCCCTCGTGCCACCATCCACCAGCACAAGCTATTCAAGTACGTTAAACTCTCTTTTCCTCTGTCTCTTCTTTCTTCTATCTGGCCTGTATGTATCAGGTTCTCCAAGCCATCCGTCCCCATTGCATGTCCCAGGAACTTCAGCTGTCTCTTTCTGATGCTAAGTATTAATTTCCTTTCCGTTTCTATCCTTTCTAAAACCTTATCATTGATCAGGTGCCCGATCCATGGTATCCGCATTATCCTTCTGCAGAACCACATTTCGCTTGATTCAAGTTTTTCCTTCGTCTTTGATGATATTGTCCAGCATTCATTACCATATTGAAGAACTGACATTATATAGCAATCCAGTACTCCCTTCTTTGTTTCTAGCGAAATTGTCCTGTTTCTTAATACTCTCCTTAGCACCTGGAACGCATTCGTTGTGCTTTTGGATCTCAGGAATATAAGTGGTCACAAAGTGAGGGGTCAGTTTATATATTGATTGTAATATGGAAATGATCCCCCACTTCATAACCAGTAAGCTTTTGTAGAACCACATTTCAGTTGCTTCAAGTTTTTCCTTCATCTTCGATGATATTGTCAGCGTTCACTACCATATTGAAGAACTGACATTATATAGCAACACAGTATTCTATGTGATTGCTGTGGCTTTTCAAGTTTGGACTTACCGGTTCATAGTACATTTTGCAACACTTTCAATGTCCAGTTCTTATGCTTTGTCCAGAAGTCTTTTCTTAGATACTCACTTTTCGTAACAGAGGTTTCTTGATGGCAATGCACCCACCGAACACCGCTGATTCCAGTCAATTTTTCCAAGATGAGAATGACACTGGCGACTGTCGAGATGAATTAGGTTCATTTCTCGTTTCTAGAGACATTTTCTTTATATTTCTTTGGTCCTAATAAACAAGAGATTATCTTCAGTAGCAGCTGTTGCTTTGGGGGGTCCATTTCTATTTCTGTCCACATTTGCGCTAGTTTCTAACTGCCTTTGTAACGAATATTGAACCCTATATCTAGAAATTATCAACTGCTTCAAAAAACTCATTCAATAAATGAGGTGAAGTTCTCGGTATAAGAATTTCTACGAGGGTCATTCAATAAATGAGGTAAAATTTTCGGGATAAAGACTTCTACGAGGGTCATTCAACAAATAAGGTGAATTTTTCGATATAAGGACTTCTACGAAGGTCATTCAATAAATAAGGTGAATTTTTCGGTATAAGGACTTCTACGAGCGTCATTCAATGAATAAGGTGAATTTTTCGGTATAAGGACTTCTACGAGGGTCATTTGAATTTTTCGGTATAAGTACTTCTACGAGTGTCATTCAATAGATAGGGTGAATTTTTCGGTATAAGGACTTCTACGAGCGTCATTCAATAAATAAGGTGAATTTTTCGGTATAAGGACTTCTACGAGGGTCATTTGAATTTTTTCGGTATAAGGACTTCTACGAGGGTCATTTGAATTTTTCGCTATAGAAGTCCTTATACCGAAAAATTCAACTTATTTATTGAATGACACTCGTAGAAGTCCTTATACCGAAAAATTCACCTTATTTATTGAATGACACTCGTAGAAGACCTTACACCGAAAAATTCATCTTGTTTATTGAATGACCCTCGTAGAAATGCTTATACCGAAAAATTCACCCTATTTATTGAATGACTCTCATAGAAGTCCTTATTCCGAAAAATTCACCTTATTTATTGAATGACACTCGTAGAAGTCCTTATACCGAAAGATTCAACTTATTTATTGAATGACACTCGTAGAAGTCCTTATACCAAAAAATTCACCTTATTTATTGAATGACACTCATAGAAGTCCTTATACCGAAAAATTCCCCTTATTTATTGAATGACACTCGTAGAAGTCCTTATACCGAAAGATTCAACTTATTTATTGAATGACCCTCGTAGAAGACCTTACACCGAAAAATTCACCTTGTTTATTGAATGACCCTCGTAGAAATGCTTATACCGAAAAATTCACCTTATTTATTGAATGACACTCGTAGAAGTCCTTATACCGAAAAATTCACCTTATTTATTGAATGACACTCGTAGAAGTCCTTATACCGAAAGATTCACTTTATTTATTGAATGACACTCGTAGAAGTCCTTATACCGAAAAATTCACCTTATTTATTGAATGACACTCGTAGAAGTCCTTATACCGAAAGATTCACTTTATTTATTGAATGACACTCGTAGAAGTCCTTATACCAAAAAATTCACCTTATTTATTGAATGACACTCGTAGAAGTCCTTATACCGAAAGATTCACCTTATTTATTGAATAACACTCGTAGAAGTCCTTATACCGAAAAATTCACCTTATTTATTGAATGACACGCGTAGAAGTCCTTATACCGAAAAATTCCCCTTATTTATTGAATGACACTTGTAGACGTCCTTTTACCGAAAAATTCACCTTATTTATTGAATGACACTCGGAGAAGTCCTTACACCGAAAAATTCACCTTATTTATTGAATGACACTCGTAGAAGTCCTTATTCCGAAAAATTCACCTTATTTATTGAATGACACTCGTAGAAGTCCTTATACCGAAAGATTCAGCTTATTTATTGAATGACCCTCGTAGGAGACCTTACACCGAAAAATTCACCTTGTTTATTGAATGACCCACGTAGAAGTCCTTATACCGAAAAATTCCCCTTATTTATTGAATGACACTCGTAGAAGTCCTTATACCGAAAAATTCACCTTATTTATTGAATGACATTCGTAGAAGTCCTCATACCGAAAAATTCACCATATTTATTGAATGACATTCGTAGAAGTCCTTATTCCGAAAAATTCCCCTTATTTATTGAATGACCCTCGTAGAAGACCTTACACTGAAAAATTCACCTTGTTTAATGAATGACCCACGTAAAAGTCCTAATACCGAAAAATTCCCCTTATTTATTGAATGACACTCGTAGAAGTCCTGATACCGAAAAATTCACCTTATTTATTGAATGACACTCGAAGATGTCCTTATTCCGAAAAATTTACCTTGTTTATTGAATGACCCTCGTAGAAGTCCACATACCGAAAAATTCCCTTTATTTATTGAATAACACTCGTAGTAGTCCTTATACCGAAAAATTCACCTTATTTATTGAATGACACTCGTAGAAGTCCTTATACCGAAAAATTCACCTGATTTATTTAATGACACTCGTAGAAGTCCTCATACCGAAAAATCCACCTTATTTATTGAATGACACTCGTAGAAGTCCTTATACCGAAAAATTCACCTTATTTATTGAATGACTCTCATAGAAGTCCTTATTCCGAAAAATTCACCTTATTTATTGAATGACACTCGTAGAAGTCCTTATCCCGAAAAATTCACCTTATTTATTGAATGACACTCGTAGAAGAAGTTACACTGAAAAATTCTCCTTGTTTATTGAATGACGCTCGTAGAAGTTCTTATACCGAAAAATTCCCCTTATTTCTTGAATGACACTCGTATCTTTGCAAGTGGTCTTTTTGTTCGTTCCGTCACATCAATAGTTAGATACTTTGAATTTACCATCTTGTGCAATTTGCTTTAGAATAAAAATATGAAATAGAATAAACGATAGAAAGACTGTGACAATAACAATCATTTCCCCTTCAAATAGTGACAGCTACATTTTCTACAACATTAGTCAGTGCTGAGATAATATTTAGAATCTGTATTAACATTTAACTTAATTGAAAAATTTGGTAATATCATAAAATCTACTGAGGGGGTATGAGTGAAAAAATATAATGTTTCTCATACAAAAAAAAAAAAATCGATAATTTAGTAAAATGAATTGTGGACAGACGAAATTAAATTTGAACATTTTGGTCGGAACAGGTATTTAAAGAAAAACTGAAAAAATAAAATGTTAACAGACTGTAGTTACTGAAATTTTAGAAAGAAGAACAGGACCGCACCAAAATCATTGTAACAGGACCGCACCAAATTTGAGAAAGAAGAACAGGACCGCACCAAATCAACGAATCATTGTAAATCACAAACAATAAATAGAAATAATCTGTGGAGAGCAATAATACATTGCATACTGAAAAGACATGAGATTATATATATATATATATATATATATATATATATATGAGATTATATATATATATATATATATATATATATATATATATAGATGGAAGATTCGCTTTCTTATATTGGTAAATATATATATATATATGTGTATATATATATATATATATATATATATTATAAATTATAATATATTATAAATTATAATATATATATATTAAAGATTATAATTTAAAACATGTACAAATTACAATCTACTATAAAGTTTACATTTTGTTTTGACATTGAAAGACAATGTCTCATCAGATAGTAAACGCTGTTTTTTGAAGGAGAGGGAAGATTCGCTTTCTTATATATATATATATATATATATATATAAAGTATAATTTAAAACATGTACAAATTACAATCTACTATAAAGTTTACATTTTGTTTTGACATTGAAAAGACAATGTCTCATCAGATAGTAAACGCTGTTTTTTGAAGGGAGATGGAAGATTCGCTTTCTTATATATATATATATATATATATATATATATAAAAATTATAATTTAAAACATGTACAAATTACAATCTACTATAAAACTTACATTTTGTTTTGACATTGGAAGGGACAATGTCTCATCAGATAGTAAACGCCGTTTCTTGAAGGGAGATGGAAGATTCGCTTTCTATATATATATATATATATATATATATATATATATATAAAGTATAATTTAAATATAAACATAATCTACTATAAAGTTTACATTTTGTTTTGACATTGAAGGGACAATGTCTCATCAGATAGTAAACGCTGTTTTTTGAAGGGAGATGGAAGATTCGGCTTATATATATAAAAAGTATAATTTAAAACATGTACAAATTACAATCTACTATAAAGTTTACATTTTGTTTTGACATTGAAGGGACAATGTCTCATCAGATAGTAAACGCTGTTTTTTGAAGGGAGATGGAAGATTCGCTTTCTTATATATATATATATATATATAAAAAGTATAATTAAATACGTACAAATTACAATCTACTATAAAGTTTACATTTTGTTTTGACATTGAAGGGACAATGTCTCATCAGAGCAGTAAACGCTGCTTTTTGAAGGAGATGGAAGATTCGCTTTCTTATATATATATATATATATAAAAAGTATAATTTAAAACATGTACAAATTACACTACTATAAAGTTTACATTTTGTTTTGACATTGAAAAGACAATGTCTCATCAGATAGTAAACGCTGTTTTTTGAAGGGAGATGGAAGATTCACTTTCTTATATATATATATATATATATATATATATATATATAAAGTATAATTTAAAAAAAACATGTACAAATTACAATCTACTATAAAGTTTACATTTTGTTTTGACATTGAAAAGACAATGTCTCATCAGATAGTAAACGCTGTTTTTTGAAGGGAGATGGAAGATTCAGCTTTATATATATATATATATATATATAAAAAGTATAATTTGAAACATGTACAAATTACAATCTACTATAAAGTTTACATTTTGTTTTTGACATTGAAAAGACAATGTCTCATCAGATAGTAAACGCTGTTGTTTTGAAGGGAGATGGGAAGATTCGCTTTCTAATATATATATATATATATATATATATAAAGTATAATTTAAAAACATGTACAAATTACAATCTACTATAAAGTTTACATTTTTGTTTTGACATTGAAGGGACAATGTCTCATCAGATAGTAAACGCTGTTTTTTGAAGGGAGATGATTCGCTTTCTTATATATATATATATATATATAAAAAGTATAATTTAAAACATACAAATTACAATCTACTATAAAAGCTTACATTTTGTTTTGACATTGAAAAGACAATGTCTCATCAGATAGTAAACGCTGTTTTTTGAAGGGAGATGGAAGATTCGCTTTCTTATATATATATATATATATATATATATATATATAAAAAGTATAATTTAAAACATGTACAAATTACAATCTACTATAAAAGTTTACATTTTGTTTTGACATTGAAAAAGACAATGTCTCATCAGATAGTAAACGCTGTTTTTTGAAGGGAGATGGAAGTTCGCTTTTATATATATATATATATATATATAAAAATTATAATTTAAAACATGTACAATACAATCTACTATAAAAGTTTACATTTTGTTTTGACATTGAAGGGACAATGTCTCATCAGATAGTAAACGCTGTTTTTTGAAGGAGATGGAAGATTCGCTTTTATATATATATATATATATATATATATATAAAAAGTATAATTTAAAACATGTACAAATTACAATCTACTATAAAGTTTACATTTTGTTTTGACATTGAAGGGACAATGTCTCAACAGATAGTAAACGCTGTTTTTTGAAGGAGATGGAAGATTCGCTTTCTTATATATATATATATATATATATAAAAAGTATAATTTAAAACATGTACAAATTACAATCTACTATAAAGTTTACATTTTGTTTTGACATTGAAGGGACAATGTCTCATCAGATAGTAAACGCTGTTTTTTGAAGGGAGATGGAAGATTCGCTTTCTTATATATATATATATATATATAAAAAGTATAATTTAAAACATGTACAAATTACACTAATTATAAAGTTTACATTTTGTTTGACATTGAAGGGACAATGTCTCATCAGATAGTAAACGCTGTTTTTTGAAGGGAGATGGAAGATTCGCTTTCTTATATATATATATATATATATAAAAAGTATAATTTAAAAACATGTACAAATTACAATCTACTATAAAGTTTACATTTTGTTTTGACATTGAAAAGACAATGTCTCATCAGATAGTAAACGCTGTTTTTTGAAGGGAGATGGAAGATTCACTTTCTTATATATATATATATATATATATATATATATATATATATATAAAAAGTATAATTTAAAACATGTACAAATTACAATCTACTATAAAGTTTACATTTTGTTTTGACATTGAAAGACAATGCCTCATCAGATAGGGTAAACGCTGTTTTTTAAGGAGATGGAAGATTCGTTTTCTTATATATATATATATATATATATAAAAAGTATAATTTAAAACATGTACAAATTACACTACTATAAAGTTTACATTTTGTTTTTGACATTGAAGGGACAATGTCTCATCAGATAGTAAACGCTGTTTTTTGAAGGAGATACATCTGCTTTCTTATATATATATATATATATATAAAAAGTATAATTTAAAACATGTAAATTCATAATCTACTATGTTTACATTTTGTTTTGACATTGAAAAGACAATGTCTCATCAGATAGTAAACGCTGTTTGAAGGAGATGGAAGATACGCTTTCTAATATATATATATATATATATATATAAAGTATAATTTAAAACATGTACAAATTACAATCTACTATGTATTTACATTTTGTTTTGACATTGAAGGGACAATGTCTCATCAGATAGTAAACGCTGTTTTTTGAAGGGAGATGGAAGATTCGCTTTCTTATATATACATATATATATATAAAAAGTATAATTTAAAACATGTACAAATTACAATCTATCATAAAGTTTACATTTCGTTTTGACATTGAAGGACAATGTCTCATCAGATAGTAAACGCTGTTTTTTGGAAGGGAGATAGAAGACGGCTTTCTTATATATATATATATATATATATATAAAAAGTATAATTTAAAACATGTACAAATTACAATCTACTATAAAGTATACATTTTGTTTTGACATTGGAAAGACAATGTCTCATCAGATAGTAAACGCTGTTTTTTGAAGGGAGATGGAAGATTCACTTTCTTATATATATATATATATATATATATAAAGTATAATTTAGAACATGTACAAATTACAATCTACTATAAAGTTTACATTTTGTTTTGACATTGAAAAGACAATGTCTCATCAGACAGTAAACGCTGTTTTTTGAAGGAGATGAAAGATTCGTTTTCTTATATATATATATAAAAAGTATAATTTAAAACATGCAAATTACAATCTACTATAAAGTTTACATTTTGTTTTGACATTGAAAAGACAATGTCTCATCAGATAGTAAACGCTGTTTTTTGAAGGAGATGGAAGATTCGCTTTCTTATATATATATATATATATATATAAAAAGTATAATTTAAAACATGTACAAATTACAATCTACTATAAAGTTTACGGTTTTGTTTGACATTGAAAAGACAATGTCTCATCGATAGTAAACGCTGTTTTTTGAAGGAGATGAAGATTCGCTTTCTTATATATATATATAAAAAGTATAATTTAAAACATGTACAAATTACAATCTACTATAAAGTTTACATTTTGTTTTGACATTGAAAAGACAATGTCTCATCAGATAAAACGCTACTTTTGAAGGGAGATGAAGATTCGCTTTCTTATATATATATATATATATATATAAAATGTATAATTTAAAACATGTACAAATTACAATTCACTATAAAGTTTACATTTTGTTTTGACATTGAAAAGACAATGTCTCATCAGATAGTAAACGTTGTTTTTTGAAGGAGATGAAGATTCGTTTCTATATATATATATATATATATATATATAAAAATTATAATTTAAAAAATATTGCAATAAATTCATCTACTATAAAGTTTACATTTTGTTTTGACATTGAAGGGACAATGTCTCATCAGATAGTGTAAACGCTGTTTTTGAAGGGAGATGGAGGATTCTGCTTTATATATATATATATATATATAAAAAGTATAATTTAAAACATGTACAAATTACAATCTACTATAAAGTTTACATTTTGTTTGGACATTGAAAAGACAATGTCTCATCAGATAGTAAACGCTGTTTTTTGAAGGGGAGATGGAAGATTCGCTTTCTATATATATATATATATATATATATATAAAAAGTATAATTTAAAACATGTACAAATTACATCTATTATAAAAGTTTACATTTTGTTTCGACATTGAAAAGACAATGTCTCATCAGATAGGGTAAACGCTGTTTTTTGAAGGAGATGGAAGATTCGCTTTCTTATATATATATATATATATATAAAAAGTATAATTTAAAACATGTACAAATTACTAATCTACTATAAAGTTTACATTTTGTTCTGATATTGAAGGGACAATGTCTCATCAGATAGTAAATGTTTTCGTTTTTTGCAATGTGATTTGAAGATTCATATTTATATATATATATATATATATATATAAAAAGTATAATTTAAAAACATGTACAAATTACACAATCTACCATAAAGTTTACATTTTGTTTTGACATTGAAAAGACAACAGTTCATCAGATAGTAAAAACGCCGTTTTTTGAAGGAGATGGAAGATTCGCTTTCTTATATATATATATATATATATATAAAAATTATAATTTAAAATATGTACAAATTTACAACTACCGCTACAAAGCCTACATTTTGTTTTGACATTGAATATATCAGGTAATGTCTCATCAGATAGTAAACGCTGTTTTTTGAAGGGAGATGGAAGACCACTTCTTATTACATATATATATATATATATAAAAAGTATAATTTAAAAAAAACATGTACAAATTACAATCTACTATAAAGTTTACATTTTGTTTTGACATTGAAGGACAATGTCTCATCAGATAGTAAACGCTGTTTTTGAAGGGAGATGGGAAGATTCACTTCTCTTATATATATATATATATATATATAAAAATTACACCTAAAACATGTACAAATTACAATCTACTATAAAGTTTACATTTTGTTTTGACATTGAAAAGACAATGTCATCAGATAGTAAACGTTTTCGTTTTTTGAAGGAGATGAAGATTCGCTTCTTATATATATATATATATATATATAAAAATTATAATTTAAAACATGTAAGAAATTACAATCTACTATAAAGTTTACATTTTGTTTTGACATTGAAAGGACAATGTCTCATCAGATAGTAAACGCTGTTTTTTGACGGGAGATGGAAGATTCGCTTTCTTATATATATATATATATATATAAAATATAATTTAAACATGTACAAATTACAATCTACTATAAAGTTTACATTTTGTTTTGACATTAGAAAGACAATGTCTCATCAGATAGTAAACGCTGTTTTTTGAAAGAGGGAGATGTTAGGAAGATTCGCTTTCTTATATATATATATATATATATATATAAAAAGTATAATTTAAAACATGTACAAATTACAATCTACTATAAAGTTTACATTTTGTTTTGACATTTGAAAAGACAATGTCTCATCAGATAGTAAACGCTGTTTTTTTGAAGGGAGATGGAAGATTCGCTTTCTTATATATATATATATATATATATATATATAAAAATTATAATTTAAAACATGTACAAATTACAATCTACTATAAAGTTTACATTTTGTTTTGACATTGAAAAGACAATGTCTCATCAGATAGTAAACGCTGTTTTTTGAAGGGAGATGGAAGATTCGCTTTCTTATATATATATATATATATATATAAAAATTATAATTTAAAACATGTACAAATTACAATCTACTATAAGTTTTACATTTGTTTTGACATTGAAGGGACAATGTCTCATCAGATAAACGCTGTTTTTGAAGGGAGATGGAATATTCGCTTTCTTATATATATATATATATATATATAAAAAGTATAATTTAAAACATGTACAAATTCCCTGATACTATAAAGTTTACATTTTGTTTTGACATTGAAAAGACAATGTCTCATCAGATAATGGCAACTGTTTCGAAGGGAGATGGAAGATTGCTTTCTATTATATATATATATATATATATATATAAAGTATAATTTAAAACATGTACAAATTACAATCTACTATAAAGTTTACATTTTGTTTTGACATTGAAGGGACAATGTCTCATCAGATAGTAAACGCTGTTTTTTGAAGGGGAGATGAAGTGCTGTATATATATATATATATATATAAAAATTAAATTTAAAACATGTACAAATTACAATCTACTATAAAGTTTACATTTTGTTTTGACATTGAAGGGACAATGTCATCAGATAGTAAACGCTGTTTTTTGAAAGTGAAGGTGCTTTCTTATATATATATATATATATATAAAATGTATAATTTAAAACATGTACAAATTACAATCTACTATAAAGTTTACATTTTTATTTTGACATTGAAAAGATGTCTCATCAGATAGTAAACGCTGTTTTTTGAAGGGGAGATGGAAGATTCGCTTTCTTATATATATATATATATATATATATATATATATATAAAAATTATAATTTAAAACATGTACAAATTACAATCTACTATAAAGTTTACATTTTGTTTTGACATTGAAGGACAATGTCTCATCAGATAGTAACCACTGTTTTTTGAAGGGAGATGGAAGATTCGCTTTCTTATATATATATATATATATATATATATATAAATTATAATTTAAAACATGTACAATTACAATCTGCTATAAAGTTTACATTTTGTTTTGACATTAGAAAGACAATGTCTCATCAGATAGTAAACGCTGTTTTTGAAGGGAGATGGAAGATTCGCTTTCTTATATATATATATATATATATAAAAAGTATAATTTAAAACATGTACAAATTACAATCTGCTATAAAGTTTACATTTTGTTTTGACATTGAAGGGACAATGTCTCATCAGATAGTAAACGCTATTTTTTGAAGGGAGATGGAAGATTCGCCTCCCTATATTGGTAAATTTTTGTGTGCGAGTTAGAGTGTGTGGAAAATGAGAAACCAGAACGGGGAATTGTAAAAGAGATATTGAGGAAATAAAGAACAAAAGAGGAAAACGGGAGAGAAAGAGAGAGGTAAAGGAGATATGGTGAAGATTCAAATAAAGGCGCCAGGTTTAAAAGTAAGAAATAAAGTATAGTCATATACATTTCTTTGATGACCCGGCGTTTGGGTTTAACAAAGAGAAAGAAGTAAAAAAAAATGCATAGAGGGGAGAAAGGAAGTAAGAGAAGATGGGTGAAGAAGAGAGAGGTGTGAGAGACAGTATAACCAGCCAAATGGTGTTTTTTTTTACCACTCTAGAGACATTGGATAAAAATATGTGTATTAGCGAAGTATAAGGCTATAAAAGTTTTGGTGTTCTTTGAAAAGATGGTGAAATTCTGCACATAGGCGTAGGAGTTAATAAAAAAAGAGTGATTTTTTTAGGTTGAAATTCTACTTAAAAAAATTTAATAACACCTAGACCTACGTAGAGGATTTCACCATTTTTTCTAAAGAATGCCAAAAACTTTTAACCTTATACTTCACTAATACAGATATAAGAAGAAACCACTCTAATATTTTCCCTAAATTACGTTTTAACTTAGACAAAATAAAGAAAAGAAAACTGTTGGGGGGGGGGGGGCATGACTGCCTATGTCTTGATCGAAGAAAGACGAGACGGAATTCAAAACTGTAGATCATTTAACGAGAAATGACTCCAATATATTCACCCAAATCTCTTTGCAATTTAGAGAAAAGCGAAAAGGCAACTGTGGGGAGACATGATCGCCTATGTCTTGATTTAAGAAAGACGAGTCTAAATTCAAAATTTGATGATATAACAAGAAATCACCCCAGTATTTCCTCAAATCACCTGGCAATTTAGAGACAAAGAAAAGGAAACTGTGGGGAGACATGATCGCTTATGTACTGATTTAAGAAAGACGAGTCTGAATTCAAAATTTGATGATATAACGAGAAATCACCCCAGTATTTCCTCAAATCACCTGGCAATTTAGAGACAAAGCGAAAAGGAAACTGTGGGGAGACATGATCGCCTATGTACTGATTTAAGAAAGACGAGTCTGAATTCAAAATTTGATGATATAACGAGAAGTGACCCCAGTATTTCCTCAAATCACCTGGCAATTTAGAGACAAAGCGAAAAGGAAAATGTGGGGAGACATGATCGCCTATGTCCTGATTTAAGAAAGACGAGTCTGAATTCAAAATTTGATGATATAACAAGAAATGACTCCAGTATTTCCTCAAATCACCTGGCAATTTAGAGACAATAAAGAAAAGAAAACCTAGGGGAGCCATGACCGCCTCATACCTGATGGAAGAAAGACAAGTCTGAGTTAAAAACTGTGGATAACATAACAAGTAATCCCTTCAATATTTTCCCCCAAATCACCAAGCAATTTTGAGACTATAAAGAAAAGAAAAATAAGGAGTCATGATCGCGTATGGCCTGATTGAAGAAAGACGAATCTAAATTCAAACTTTGGATAATATAACGATAAACATTCCAGTATTTTCCCCAAATTGCCGGACAATTTAGAGACAATATAACAAAAAGAAAATGTGGAGACCCTTGACCGCCTACGGTCTGATTAAAGAAGACGAATCTGAATCCAAAACTGTGGAGAATATAATGTGAAATCATACCAATATTTTCCCCCCAAGCACCTGGTTATTTAGAGACACTAAAGAAAATGAAAATGTGTGTGAGTGTGTGTGTGTGGGGGGGGGCATGACCGCCTATGTCTTGACTGAAGAAAGACGAGTCTGAAATCAATACCGTGAATAATATAACAAGAAATCACTCTCATATTTACCCTCAAGTCACCTGGCAATTTCAGAGACAATAAGGAAACGTAAATTGTGGGGTATGTGCGTTGTGGTGCAGTGGATATCGACTCGGAACGACAAATCATTGAGCCGAGTTCGAATTCTAGTTGAATTCCTTGCATTCACTTGCGCACAAATACCCTTGGGAAAGGCATTAATCAAGTTTCTTCCCTCCAGTTATGGAAGAGAAAGAGAGAGGTAAAAGAGATATGACTCCAATATATTCACCCAAATCACTTGGCAATTTAGAGACAAAGCGAAAAGTAAACAGTGAGGAAACATGATTGTACTTAAGGGTAACATACCTCAAATAATAGGACAGATTGGGTTCTTTAGCTTTAGTCAGCAAAAAGTCTACCGCAGAAAGCAATGGCAATTATTGCGGGATAATCTACTGCCCGGTCAGTCATGTCTCTTTCGAAACATGATCGCTCAAAGCATGTATCGTGTATAGCACTTAGCTGACTGTTTGAAATTGTGGGGAGCTATGACCAGCTATGACATGACTTAAGAAAGACGAGTCTTAATTTTAAATTGTGCATAATATAACGAGAAATCACTGCAATTGTTCCCCTAAATCATCTGTCAATTTAGAGACATTAAAGAAAAGGAAACTGTGGGCAGCCATAAACGACTGTGTTCTGAAAGAAGAAAGACGAGTCTGGATTAAAAAATGCAACAGAAAACTACTCCGATATCTTTTCTTAGATGATATAACATGTTAGAAAATAAATACAGAAAATGAAACTCTGGAAAGCCATCATCTGTGGTGGAAGGGAAATTAAGAATTAAAAGCAACTTTCTTCTTCACTTTTACAAAAATTCATAATGACGTGTGAAATCCTGGTTTTGCTAAATAGAAAAAGGATTTAGCGAGTAGATGTTAAATAAGTTTTCTGACCAATGGGAGCGATCTGAAAGATCAAAAAGACTTAGCGATCCAGTGCGAAAAATCTAAATGACTATAAAACGCTCCGGTCAGCGTCAGCAAGACAGTCAGATGAGAGCAGCGAGACTACACACTAAAATCTAACGGGAGAAACTTCAAGTTGATCCGGACGTAAGGTCGCGTTGCACTTTGTTCTCTTTCTCCTTCTCTCTCATGTGCTGATTCCTTTTACTTCTTCTTCTCCATTCAAAGACATTCGTGCCAAACATTCGTGCTCATACATGCATACATACATACGTACTCATGAACTATTTCCAGCAAATTACTACTACGAACATTTCTATAACGCTTGATACCATTAACTTTCTAACTGAACATTAATTTCTACTTATTCTTGTTATTCTTTCCTTTTAATAAATTTCTATTTTAACATGATAAACGTATATATTTATTCTTCCACTATTCCACACTATTGCACACATTCAAACCTGCCGACAACCAACCTTCTGATGAAAACCTTCTTCTGATGATAATTCTGGATAAAACTTGTAAGTTGTAGGGAGTTCGGTTATGTTTCACACAAGATCGAATTAATAAACATTAACCATCTCCCTATAGCTTCAACTATACTTGTAAAAATATTACTTCTTCTCCATTCAAGACATTCATAAACGCTCATACACACTCTACCGACCAAAATTATTAGGCCACCCCACTATTTTAAAAAATGACGTATTTCATACTATGACGTATTTATTGCCAAGTGAATAATTGTAAATGAAAATAGAATGTTTTTTTTGTTAATACTACACAATAACATGTGCATCAAATGAATTTATAAATATTTAATAATTACCTATATTGCAATTGTATCAATGAAAGAATGAAGAAAATTTAGGGTGGTTCGACGAGACCATCTTTGCTTCATTGCCTTGTAAAATTTTACAAATTAATAATAACAAAAGAACCGTTCTGTTTTCATTTGGCAATAAATACTAAAAATTTGATGAAATACATAATTTCTTTTAAAAAATCTGGGGTGGCCTAATAATTATGGCCAGTGGTGTACCTACATACGTACACATAAACTCTTTCCAACAAATTACTACTACGAACATTTCTACAACTCTTGATACCCCTTTTGAACATTAATTTTTACCAATTCTTGATATTCTTTTCTTTTAATAAATTTCTATTTTAACATGATAAATGTATATATTTATTCTTCCACTATTTCACACTATTGCACGCATTCCAACCTGCCGACAGCCAACCTTCTGTTGAAAACATTCTGATGATGATTAATCTAGATAAAACTTGTAATTTGTAGGGAGTTCGGTTATACTTCACACAAGGTCGAATTAATAAAGATTAACCATCTCCTTATAACTTCAGTGCTTTTTAAAATGACATTGCATAAAAAGAAATCTACACTCGTTTATCAACACGTTTTATAAAAATAATGCTGCTTGCATACAGAACGGTGAACGAATATTATGTACTGTCTAAAGTTGCAAATGACTTCAGTTCAAGAGTTGTACTTAATTTTCAGTTATCATGTTGAATTCATTTAATTTGTTTTATGGTTTGTCAACCAGTTGTGGGCTCTTTAAATCCGAATTATACTTTTATCATCATCTCACCCGTTACACCAAATGGCGTGGAGGGCAGTAACTTTTCGTTACTGTTTCCGTAACAAACTGTTTTTTATGGGGCAGTGTTGTTAGCCATATGCCCAACTAACAAACTGCAAACCCCAAACCTTAAACCTGGAGGACCGGTGGACCATTCTTGGTCCTTACATTTACAGCACCTGGTATTCCCAAATAGTCACCCATCTAAGTACTGACAAGGCTAGATGTTGCTTAACTTCGGTGATCGGACGAGAACCGGTGTATTAAACACGGTATAGCATAGATAGATATTTTGGAATATAACAATAATTATTTTTGTAAGTAAAAATGAACACCTTTTTTTTAGAATCTGTTATAATTCAGTTTGCTTTTCCCCACTTCGTTATTTCGTTAGTTAGCTTGCACGACATTTACGCCTTGCCAATTGCACATAAATACTAAACTATCCCGATTTTACCGCGTGAATGGACAGAACTGACATACCATACTTGGTTTCATTGTGAAAATCAATAAAAGAAAGTAAGAAAGATGGAAAAATAGATGTATATAACGTCTGTGTTTTCTTGAAATAACAGTTTATCAATTTCAATTATTCCATTTTTACACCCTTATTTATAAATAAATATATTAATCAAAATGTTTGCAGGGCAGGCTTTTAGCTAGTGACAATATTTTTTCCAAATGCATATTGCTCTGGGTTCTTGTTGAGAATAATAAATAACAAAAGCAGATATGGAGATAAAAAAATGTAAGTTATATTGAACAAAAATATACAGACTGGAACACGGGTTAGTCAATTCAGGAATACTGTAAGTAGGAATCAATATATACAATCTTGTAGTGAAGAAGTATGTTCGAGTAATGCGTCTATATTCTTACTGACCAACTAGCGGCGGTACAACTACTCAACTCAACTCAACTCAACTCAACTTATCTGCTCATCTCAACTCCTGCTTTCTGTATAGGCAGGATTATATGTACACATTAGACGAGTCCATTCTTGTATTCAAAAAGGGTGATCTCCAACACATATCCTACGATTTAACCTAAAGCTGGTTGTCGAGAGAGAACATTTATCAATCTACTTCTTCAACATGTGCCGTGTCCATTCAGGACGTAGACGATCATAGAATTTCACTTGCCCCTGTCCTATGTCGCTCTTAATATGTTTCCACTTGGTATCCCAAACCCTGCTCTGCCATCTATTTGTTCAATATGTCTCACGATGCTTTCCCCTGTCTCTCTTTGCCTCTATCTGTTCTGTGAGTATTAGATTCTCCAGACACTCCTTCCTCATTACGTCCCCAGGAACCGCAGCTGTCTCTTCCTGATTTTAAGTGTGTGTTTTCTTCCCGTTTGTATTCTCTTCAACACCTCATGGGCCCGTCGAGGTGGTGTAATGGCTAGCAAGCTTGTCTCGCTAGAATCATTACAATTGAGTTCAATCCTCGCTGGGTGCCCCATACTTTCGGCCTTGTGTCACATCTAAACTGTGCTTAGAAAATCATCTCTCCAACACCTCATCGTTGCTCATCTGCTCAATCCATGGTATCATCATCATCCTTCTGTAGAACCACATTTCTCTTTCCTACAGCCTCTCCTTCATCCTTGTAGATCGTTAAACATTTTTTTTTTATAATCTTATCACCTCGAGCAAGGCGGTAATGCCACTGATGTGCAGGGGGCTACATAAGAGTAAAAAGATTAAATAGAAGAATGTGATAATGAAGACGAACCAGTTGGAAAGGAGCAAGAGAAGGATGTGAATACAGGTGTGATGACAGTTTCAAAGGTGGAGAGAAAGGAAAGGATATACGGGGTGGTGAAAGAACTAGAGTCAAGTGGTTAATAGATGAGTATTGACCTTGCATTTAAATTCCTGGAGGTTGTAGCCGTCAGGAAAGCAAGAATATTGAAGAGAGTTCCACAGGCGGGAAGTGCGAGACTGCCATACAGAAAGAAGGATATCACGTAGCAGTCCAGAACTCTTTTCTTGGTTTCCAATGAGGTTTTCCTGTCGCTCAGTACTGTGGTTAACTTTTGAAATGCGTTCTTGGCCATACCAATGTGTCTTTGGATCTCAACATCGCACTTCCCATTCTTTGTCAGAATTCTTTCCAGGTATTTAAATTTCTTTCTTTGTTTTATTTTAGTTTCCCCGACCTGTTGGCATTTTGGGGTCTTCTATTTGCTGATGATCATACATTTAGTTTTCTTGAAGTTTATGCGTAGTTCTTCTCCCTTTCTCTTTTCTCAAGGATATTTACGTATAAGTCAGTCAGTTAAGTGCCATACTTAATACACGCTTTGGGTGATCACGTCTCGAAAGAGACATGACTGACTGGGCAGAAGATTATCCTGCAGTAGGTTGACATTGCTTTCTGCGCTGGACTGGTTGCCAGCCAAGGTTATAGAACCCAGTCTGTCCTATTATTTGACTCATACGTAAAGGGAGAAGAAATGTATTATATTGTTAAGTAGGAATTAGTGGGAGAACAATGAATTACTTTATAATAATATAACAAAATTGACCCCCAACTTTATGCCCTGCAGAAGCCTTAATCATGTTGTCAACTATTACATTCAGTCAGTCAGTTAGGTGTCATAAATGATACACGCTTTGGGCGATCATGTCTCGAAAGAGACATGACTGGCTAGAAGATTATCTCGCAGTAGGTTGCCATTGGTTTCTGCGGTAGACTGGTTGCTAACCAAAGCTATAGAACCCAACCTGTCCTGTTATTTGACTCATAGCTGGAGGGGGAAGATATGCATTATATTATTAAGTAGTATTTAGTGGGGGATCAGTTTATTACTTCATAACAATATAAAACTGACCTCCCACTTTATTCTCAGTAGAAGCTTTAATCATGTTTTCAACGATTACATTCAGTCAGTCAGTTAAGTGCCATACGTAATTCACGCTTTAGGCGATCATGTCCCAAAAGAGACATGACTGACTGGGCATACATTTAGTTTTCTTGAAGTTTATGCGTAGTTCTTTCTTCTCCCTTTCTCTTTTCCCAAAGATATTTACGTATAAGTCAGTCAGTTACGTGACATACTTAATACACGCTTTGGGTGATCATGTCTCGAAAGAGACATGACTGACTGGGCAGAAGATTATCCCGCATTAGGTTGCCATTGCTTTCTGCGCTAGACTAGTTGCCAGCCAAGGCTATAGAACCCAATCTGTCCTGTTATTTAACCCATAACTGGAAGGAAGAGACGGATTAATAGCTTTCCCAAGGGTATTTGCGCCTAAGTGAATGCAACAAATTCAACTGGAATTCGAACTCGGCTCCACGATTTCTCGTTCCGAGCCGCTATCACTCAGACAAAAATTGGGTGATCATGTCTCGGAAAAGGACATATCTAACTGGGCAGAAGATTATCCGGCAGTGGGTTGCCATTGCTTTTTGCCGTGGACTGGTTGCCAGCCAAGGCTAAAGAACCCAAAACTGGAGGTAAGAGACGAATTAATACCTTTTCTAAGGATATTTGTGCGTAAGTGAATGCAACGAATTCAACTGGAATTCGAACTCGGCACCCTGTGTAAGTAGCGAAGCTAAATGAAGAGAGAACTCAGCTCTCCCTGATTACTAGTTCCGAGGTGCTATCAACACACGCAATTAATCTGGTTGGAAGGAAAGTATTCTCCTTTTATTTAGAATTTATTTGTTTAGAAACCGCTAGAAATTTCCTTCCAATCAGTTATTTGAATGGCATAAGTAAATAAATGAATAAATAAAAGAAATAAAAAGAAATCTTGAAGAAAATTTGTCGAAATTTGTCTAGAATTCTTAGAAAAATAAAAATACACAGAATGTACGATGTTCTCCAAAATTGCACGATGTCCATTTTAACCTGAATTTAATTAGTTATCTATTTATTGTTGATTTTTATGTAATTTGAAAATAATATAAAAGGAGACATCTTGTTTGATATTTTTTTAAATTTGAAACTATTTAGTTGAAAATTTGATATTTTGAAAAATAATTTCCGAATTTAAAATTGCCAAAAAGTCTACTAAATTTTCCTTTCCTTAGAAATGGATATCAGTTGAGAGTGAAATTCAATTTTAGTCTATTTCTGTCCTCTTTATAAAATGAAATTTGATCAAATGTAGCTGAAACTGCTTTTTTTTTTTTTTATTCATGACGTTTATTTTGTAATGGACACATTTTAACCTACGCAATCATACATACACACGTACGCACATATCAGAAGAAAAAAATCTGCATGTTAATATGTAGGTATTTATATTCTCAATATATTCAGAAATTTCTTCTTGTTACAATTATATTAATGCGTTTATGTATCTCTTTGTCTACGCAAGTCTGTCTTTTGCGTATATATATATATATATATATAATTCAAAATATGCCAGAGATCTAATACTATCTAGTTCGCTGACATTTTCTCCACTTTTTTTTTCATATTTGTATCTCGTTGTCAATCCTGATAAGTAAAACAAAGTTATGGCTTAATATCTATCTATCTATCTATCTATCTATCTATCTATCTATCTATCTATCTATCTATCTATCTATCTATGACATAGTACACTTGGTATACAATCCAGGTAAATTCAGATAGAGACGAACTCAAGAGAACTCAATGTTACATTCATTTATTTAATTTAACGGAGTAATAGAATTCATAAAGCATTTTAGATTATTACAATGAGTAATACATATTTCACTGCGTCCTGATATTATTATCGCGGCTCGTCAGACCCAAATGGTACAACAGTTGATCCTCAAAATATCCCCACCAAAATGTTTATTTTCTTTTATTTAATTTTACATAGATGCTCACATGTCCATATTAGAATAAACATTTGTGACGGTTATTTACGAAAATTTATCTCTTATTCAAAAAAGAACCCCAAAGAAAGTGGAAAGCAAGGATAAAGAAAAGATAGAAGATTGATTAATGTAAAGAAGAGAAAAAAAGGGATATATATATATATATATTTCTAAACATATACTGTTAAATATAAGAGACAATGAATGTGTATTATGTTTAATAATGAGTCGTTCTAAACATCGTATTTTGGCTTTAATTTCAGGTGAAAATAAAGACAAAAATTCTCCAACGTTTGGATAATTTTTTTATTAAGCTGGTTCTAAGCTTTCGGCTCACATGAGCCATCTTCAAAGAGGCTACAAGGACGTTAACATAAAAACATCCACCATCAGCGACGATTTTATCTTGTGTTGACATAAAACTTTGCTAAGCAATGATAACAGTTACCAAATAGCAAATGCAGTTCGTAAATTAAAATGTTGGAGAATTTTTGTCTTTAGTTTCACCTGAAATTAAAGCCAAAATACGATGTTTAATGATTAAACATAATAGACATTCATTGTCTCTTATATTTAAACAGTATATGTTCAGAAAATTATTTGTTGCGTTGATACACTATATATATATATATATATATATATATATATATATATATATATATATATACGAAACCTTCTTATCAATATTCCTCCAATTTTTATTCTGCCTTCTGTAATTCATTCGTATTTCTTTCATCATCAATTTCCTTCCTTCCTTCCTTCCTTCCTTCCTTCCTTCCTTCCTTCCTTCTATACTCTTTCCAAACGTCGTATATATTACGTTGGTTTTGTACATATGTATGTGGGCACCTCGAGGTGGTGTAATGGTCAGCAAGATTGTTTCGCTAAAATCATTACAGTTGTGTAGTGAGTTCAATCCCATACTTTCAGCCTTGTGCCACATTTAAGCTACGTTTAGAAAATCACTATTATGTACATATGTATGTATTTATCCGCATGTTTAAAGTCGCTTTCTAACCATGAAGCCTGTGTTCGAATCTCACCATGGTCGATATGTCATGAAGGTGACTTCATGATATTATCGGTCTGGAGGAGGCGATTAAAGCATACGTTTGGAAAGTGTTTGAAAACCATACCACGGGTTGACCCAATCGTTGTGAGTGAAATTGGGTAGAGGGCTGTCTTTGAGGAGCCGTCGATGGCTGGACTTGCTCGAAGTCACAAGTCATCGTGACCGAGGGTTTGAGCATCCTGGCTTTGTTGCGTCCTGGCTTTGACCGACTGTTGTACATGCTAGATAACGCGCTCTCACTATTCAGCATAGTTGCAGTATAAACCACAGGTTTACACTGCAAATATGAGTCTTGAACAAACACAAGTGTGCCTGTGAAGGCGACTACAATGGGGATTAGCTAGCCGCACTTGTAGACGGGTATCCTCGAATACGAGTATCCAACCATTATACTATGTATGTATGTATGTATGTATGTATCTATCTATCTATCTATCTATGCAAACCACTTCATATCTATCTATCTATCTATCTATCTATCTATCTATCTATCTATCTATCTATCTATCTCA
>JBBBDQ010001013.1:110000-160000 GCA_037127315.1 Ascarosepion bandense | reverse complement strand
TATTGTCATTTTCTTTCTTGATTTAAGGATAATGCTATTAAACTTATCAGCGAATATGAACAAAATTTACATAAAATAAATACACAAAACTTGTCTGTATTATTTAATGAAAAATTAATGTATATATTTAAAAAAAAAAAATTCACCCCAAGCAAGGCATTCCACTGCCACTATTGCACAGGGTGTTACATAGGGGAAAATGACGAGAAAGAGTGGTTAGTTATAGGAAATGTTGGGAGGAGGGCGATAGACGGATGAGGACACCTAGGATGAGGGTTGGGTAGATGGGAAGAGTGTTTGAGAGAATGGATGCGAGTTAGTGTGATAAGAGGTATCTATTAACCTTACATTTAAATTCCTGGAGATTGTAGCTGTCGGGGAAGCAAGTGTTTGGAAGGGAATTCCACAGGCGGAAAGTGCGAGAAAAAAAACTGTTAAAGTAGAAAATGCGGTTACATTTTATCTGTTTCACTGTAAAAGAGAGGGACCTAGTTGCTAATCTAGTATCTCGTGCAAATTCATACCTAGGGGGCACCAGTAATTTAAGTTCATCGGTGCAGAAGCCGTGAAAGTATTTATAGAAGAGACACAGGGAAGCCACATCACGCCGGTGAGAGAGTGACTGCAGCCGGTATCGATCACATTACAGATTCTCCGTTGTATTTTATCAAGAACCCCGAGGAGAATACCAGGGCCACCCGACCAGATGTGGCAGCAGTATTCAATATACGGGCGGATGGTAGATTTATATATGTGTAGGATGGACTCAGACGGGAAAAACTTCTGGGCCCTGCACAGAGAACCGACTTTCATAGCAATGGATTCGATATGGTCATTCCACTTGAAGTCCGCTGAGAGTGTGAGGCCAAGGAGGCGTAGTGTTTTACTGTCAGGGAGGCAAGCCTGTTCCATGGTAATGGGAGGTAGGAGCGATTGTCTATGATGGTTAATTGATAGCAGCTTCGTTTTGGAAGCATTAAAATTTACGAGCTATTTCTTACCCCAGTCTACCACGGATTGGAGTTCCTTCTTAAGCTCGGCGGAGAGGTTCGTTTTGTCGGTCACACCAGATTTTTATATTTGGGCAGCAATCTTTCTTTTAAACATATTTCGGTAAAAATGACCAGCAAGGAATATTTTATCAATTTTTATTTAAAATTAATAAACGAGCAGTTTATTTATTTACAGGATATAAACTACATACACTTACTGACATCTAAATACAAACATAAATATTATTTACATATAAATATATCATCTAATATATATTTTCAAATATATTAAAAATGTACTCACAAGATATTGTGTTTGTATAGCGGGAGGTATTGAGGAACTTTCAAACCCAACTATTTTGACGAAATGAATAAACATGAAAATTGTATTTTGTTCCAATTCTTTCTTAGTCAAGCTGATAACTTTTCTTGAGTTGTTTTAAATTTGCGATTCTATATTTATTTTTGTTAAAAGCAAATGCACACAAACTAGGTTACAAACAACGAAAACTCCCTCTCGTTCTCTCTCATACAAAAACACATACACACACACACATATATATATATATATATATATATATATATATATATGTATATATGTTGTGTAAATATGAAAGTATGTGTGCGTGTGTTTAAAACAATAAATAAATCGATATCCATCAAAGCCCGAAGAAAAGCCCTGAACCAATTGATTGCCTACTTAAGATGCGAGCGTCATTGGAAAAATGCACAAATCACAAAATTATTATCTTCTTCTGGTTAGAGTGGTCTATAATCAAAATTAAATGCTGGGTAAAGAGGAAAGCGGCTTCCAAGTGCTGTTAATGGTTTCCTATTCTGCTTTGTACATATCTTTTGAATCGCTTTATTGAAAAACCAGAAACAGACGTTTACAATTACTCATCGTCACTATTACTCGCCCGATTCTTAGACAAAGTAGAATAGACGAGACAGATTCAAGTTCCAACCGAGTCTAAGGTATTCATCTCCGGAAAGTGGATATCTAGACAGAAGGACAAATCGGGTAGCCGAGTTCGAATTCCAGTTGGATTCCTTGTATTCACTCACGTACAAATACCCTTGGGAAAGGTATTAATCTATCTCTTCCATCCGGTTATGAGTTGAATAATAAGACAGATTGGGTTCTATGACCATGTTCGGCATCCAGTCTACCGCAGAAAGCAATGGCAACCTACTGCAGTATAATCTTCTGCCCAGTCAGTCATCTCTCTTTCGAGACATGATCGCCCAAAAGCGTGTATCATGTATGGCACTTGACTGACTGACCCTTGCAAAAGTAAAGGATCTGTCACTTCTCTATTCAAGAAAAAACAAGAAAGACCAAAAATTAAAAAAACGGTAGTCAGTCAGTCAGTTAAGTGCTATACGTGATACACGCTTTTGGATGATCATGTCTCGAAAGAGACATGACTGATTGGGTAGATTATCCCGCAGTAGGTTAGCTTTACTTTCTGCCGTTGACTGGTTGCTATCCAAGGCTATATAACTCAATCTTTCCTATTATTTGACTCAAAGCTAGAGGAAGAAGAGATGTATTATATTATTACGTAGTAATTAATAGGGGATCAGTTTATTACTTCATAACAATAGAAAGCCGATCCCCCACTTTATGCCCAGGAGAAGCCTTAACCATCAACTATTATATTCAGTCAGTCAGTTAAGTACCATACGTGATACACGCTTTGGACAATCATGTCTCGAAAGATATATGGCTGTCTGGGCAGAAGGTTGTCCCTCAGTAGATTGCCACTACTTTCTGCCGTAGACGGGTTGCTAGCCAAGGCTATAGAACCCAATCTGTCTCGTTATTTAACCCATAACTAAAGGGAAGAGACAGATAAATACCTTTGCCAAGGGTATTTGCGCGTAAGTGAATGTAAGGAATTCAACTTGAATTCGAACTCTGCTCCCCGATTTATAGCTCAGAGCTGATATCCAATGCGCCACAAGCCCAAACAATCACAATTAAAAACATGAAAATAGATAGAAAATACTATATATCCACTATTTAAAAAATAGCTCCTTGGTACCCCCTAATCATGAATTTACTCGAGCAGACTGGCAACAAGATTCCACCCGTTTACAGTCACAATAACCAAATGCCGACGCTGCTTCTGCTCCATCAGCTTCATTCTTCGCATTTCCCGCCTGTGGAACTCTGTTGTAATGAAAAGAGGGACGCGTCGGAAGAAGAAGAAGAAGCGACGTGAGAAAAAAAAAATGACCTACGTTAGAAATGCCGATGCGTGTGCGCGTCGTGTTAATTGCAAATAGAAAACCAACATGGCGGCGCACAGCTGTTTTATGTCTCGCGAAGTAACGAAAAGTTTCGTTGCTTATATGCAGATGAAATGTCTCTAAGCTGTATAAAAGGAAGCCGTTTTCTGAACAACGGGTCGTAGGAAGAAAGCTAAAGCCGTGCGTACGGATAGTGTTTAGGAATGACTCACGCTATTTGACAATTTAACTTTCTTAACACTCGGAGCTGCGAGAATTCGTGTGAGTCCGCAAGATAGGAGGAGAGCGTTCGTTTTTGGAACGCTGGGCGGTCTTTTTGAGTTGTCTGAGACGGGGACAGTTAGAAAGCGATTATTTCGATCAGCTTCAAAACAAGCTATTTCGGCAAATCATTTCAACATTATCCAACCATTCAGACTGTGCTCTCTAGTCTTGATTGGCAACCAGCCTATAAGGATAACCGTGGAAAAGGTAACATGAAACTCCTCAATTCCCCCACCACATTCTTTTTCTTCTATGTGCCCTGTCCTTTCAGGACGTAAGCAATCATGGCTCTTAGCACGCCTTCTCCTGTTACACCATGCAACCCTCATTCCATCATCCACCTGATCAGACCCTTCAAATTCACTGCTTTCCCCTGTCTCTTTTTCCCTCTATCTAAACTGTAAGTATCAGGTTCTCCAAGCCGTCGTTCCTCATTGCATGTACTAGGAACTTTAGTTGTCTTTTCCTGATGCTCAGTATTAATTTCCTTTTTGTTTCCATCAGTTCCAAGACCTCATCACTGCTCACATGCTCAAACCATGATATTCGCAGTATCCTTCAGTAGAACCACATTTCAGTTGCTTCAAGTTTTTCCTTCATCTTCGATGATATTGTCCAGCATTCACTGCCATATTGAAGAACCGACATCACATAGCAATCCAGTACTCTCATCTTTGTTTTTAGTGAAATTGTCCTGTTACTTAATACTTTACTCAACTTCTGGAATGCTTCCTTCGCTATGCCAATTCGCCTTCTGATCTCTGTGTTGCACTTTCCGTCTTCTGTTATAACACTTCCCAGGTACATAAATTTTTTTACCTGCTTGATTTGAGTATCCCCGACCTGTATTTGGCATATTGGGCTGCCCTTTTATTGATGAACATGCATTCGGTTTTCTTGCAGTTTATTTGTAGTCTTTTCTTGTCACTCTCTTCAGCTACCTTCTGTAGGTTCTTGTAGTTTCCTTTCTGTGTTTGCTATCAGCACTGTATCACCTGCGTACCTTAGGTTGTTTAAATTATGGCGAATCCAGGTATAACTTCTAGGGTTCTTACCCACTTTGAAAATCTGACATTTCTTTCGAGGAAATCCTCCGCACACCATCGGTAAAGTTAGGATTAATGAACCTGGAACCTTTGTGTCTTAATCATGTTCTTCTTGCCACCCTACTACTGATTCGACTGTTGCTTTCACGCTTGATATCCATCACCAATGTTTCTCTTTTTTCTTACTGCCGTAATGTTTATTTAAAATGTGGATAGTTTATGTAAATTATCTAAGAGTGACATTGTTATCCAGGGGTATATACCGTCTATCTTCCTGATTTACGACGTGTGGCTTTCGCTAGTTGTTCTCACCGTCTCTAGAAATGACCTCTAACTTCTACGCAGCCTACGCAGCAAGTCTGAATCGTTACTCACTAACAATCGCTTTCATCCGTTTGTCTAGTGTCTAGTGCAGTGAATCTCAAACCTTTTTTGCTTAATGTACCCTTTTCCCCATAAGCCACAATTTCATCCCCACTTCCAAGATTCTCCACTTCAAAAGGAGCATTCAGAATAATATGCATATATCATTGTAAATCTTCATTCTTTTCCATATTAGTACATAGACATTTATATAGATTATTTTTATAGAGTTTTAGAAATTTAATAGCAATACAAAAATTTTATGGATCTTTAAACGAATACATAGATATTCAGTAATTTTTTAAAATCATATCTAAAATGAATCCGTGCATTGAAGACTGCTGCTATATCTGATCGGCTCCCAGGCCTTGTACAGGGTGAATCACAGTAAAAAAAATGAAAAAATGTTCACTTTGATAGAGTTTGTCTTATGGTATTTGTTCAGGACTGCAAAGATGAAGGATTCTGTATCCCTCATCACATGCCCTCTGGGGTCCTTGACAAAATCCAACGGTGAATTTGTAATGTGATCAATCCCGACTTGGCATCCGCCCGTGCATTGAATACTGCTGCCATATCTGATCGTGCGCTCCTGCTATCCACGTAGGTGTCCTTGACAAAATCCAACGAAGAATTTGGAATGTGATCAATCTCGACTTGGCAGCTCGGATACAGTCACTTTCTCACCGGCTCAATGTGGCTTCTCTGTGTCTCTTCTACATGTACTTTCACGGCTTTTGCTCTGATGAACGTAGCTCTCTGGTTCTCCCTATGCACAAATTTGCTCGAGTCACAAGATTAGCAACTAGGTCTGACCCTTTTACTGTGAAACTAATAAAATGTAAACGTAAATTCTACTCCATCTGCTTCTTTTCTCGCACTTCCCGCCTGTGGAATTCCCTTCCGTTTACTTGCTTCCTTGACAGCTAAAATCTCCGAGAGTTTAAGTGTAAAGTAAAAAGTCATCTCTTATCTTGTTTACTTGCACCCCCCCTCTCTCTCTCGCATGCTTCTTTCTCTGTCCACTTCACTCTCAGTATTTTTATCTTTTCTTACCCACTTCCTGACACGCCCTGTAACCTGTCACGCTTTCTCATAACTTTCCTTCTATGTAACCCCTTGCGCACCAGTGGCAGTAGACTGTCTTGCTTGGGGCGATATGATTATAAAAAAATTATATATTAGTACATAGACATTTATATGGATTGTTTTTATAGAGTTTTAGAAATTTAATAGCAATAAAATTTTTATGGATATTTAAACGAATACATTGATATTCAGTAATTTTTTTAAACTCATAACTAAAATAAATTGAACTATACTTAAATAAACAAGAAGTTCGATAGAATGCTGGGGTGTTGTAATTCAATAAATAACATTCCGAGAACAAGAAACCGTAAAAGATAGTTCTGAAAACCCACACCCCGAAGGGGAATCACCTTCATGGTTGAGAGTCCCTGCTTTATTCGAAGAGTGCAAATCATGGCAATATTGGAAGCTATCACTCAGTCTCGGATACCTACCAATAATAATAATAATAATAATAATAATAATAATGATAGCGTCTGGTTTGACCCACAAAGAAACGAACAGACAAACAACTTTGGCAAGCGTATTACTTTATCATTAAATCACTACAAGAAATCTGCGATTCGTAACGGGCTGTCCATTTTAACGACCCCCTGACCGCTGACTGTCCGGCATATGTCCGAGTTATTTCTGTCTGCAAGCAATTCCCCAACTTGTGAAAACAATAAGATATGGCAGACGTTGTACGTGACAACCATGGTGAGTCGTACTTTATTGTCTTTCTTGAAACAACTTACAGGGTTGGGTGGTTGGCAAGATGGTTCCGGGAAAAGGACCTTCATATGAATATATCCAGTTTGCTTGGCTCTTCATGACCGCATCATGAATTCCGGTGACAAAGCCGGAATTGAATAGTCCTTTTGAACAGCTTAAACGAAAGCAAGAACTACAATAAAGAACGAAAAACATATCGGCAAACGAATTTGACAAACTTTTAAAATATAATAAAAAAACTTTTCCTTACACCTAATGGTGTGTAAGGCAGCCTTTTTCCTGTTTCCGTAACAAACTGTTTTTCATGGGTCAGAGTTGTTAGCCCTGCGACCAACCCCCAAACCTGGAGGAAGGTGATTTTCTAAGCGTAGCTTATACGTAGCACAAGGCCGAAAGTAGGGGATACCCAGTGAGGATCGAACTCATTACTCAGTTATAATGATTATAGCGAGACGAGCTTGCTAACCATTACACCACGCCGAGGTGCCCATTTTAAAATATAAGGACCTAGAAATTGCAAATGTTTAACGCAATCACTATTACACTAATCATATGAGCACTCGGAATTATTAAAAGAATACCGATGAAGAAAATTCATCACTATTTTACAACAGGTTTCAGGTAACAGACTTTATTAAGGATAGTATCAAACTGTGAATCAGTAATAATAATAATAATAATAATAATAATAATAATAATATCGCCACGATAGAGTTGGGCAATATTTACATTGGGCAATGTGCAAACATTATGGAAAAGCTGTAAACAAACACTGGTATGAACATCATCCAGCACCGGTTACAGAAATAGAAGATGTAACCATTCTATGGGATTACACCATCTACACAGACAGAAAAATTGAAGCAAACAGGCCAGACATTATTGTTAAAAACCAGAAGGAGAAAACTTGTCTATTAATTGATATGGCTTGTCCAGCGGATTGTAACATAGCAATCCAAGGAATTTGGAAAAAACTGTCAAAATATAAAGACCTGGAAATTGAAATAGAAAAAATGTGGAAATTGAAAACAAGAGTCGTGCCAGTGATAGTGGTTGCACTTGGAATGAAAAAAAATAATGGAACAAAAAACACATTGAAAGAATCCCTGGAAACCCTAGCTCAAGAAATATACAAAAAATTGTCTTATTAAGTACAGCCCACACACTAAGGAAAACTTTATCTATGTAATGCTGGAGATGATAGGGAAGATAGAAAAACATGAAATGGAGCCATAACAACACGCCACTACCTGCCTTAGGTCTCCCCGCAGACTTGGTTGGTAGTGAGACCAAAGCAGAAATCGAAATATAATGAAAAATGACAACATAATAATAATAAAGTAATATAAAAGTCGTATTCACAAGTTCAGCTCGCACTTTACGAAGAGCTTTACTTACAGGGTGCGATGGGTAAGTTGTCGCTATTTTATATTTTTAATTTCGCTCATGAGCGTTCTTTGTTTTTTTTTTATTTTGACGACTGCTCAGTATAGTGGGGTGAGTTGGGTATCATCTGTGAGAAATTTAGATCTAAATGCTGTACTGCTTGGAAGTCGCACCGGAAGGTCTAATACGAACACTTCAAAGTGTTTGGGGGTTAATCTGATGATAGTGCAGAGGATTCAGAAAGGGTTGGATGAGTCTAATGGTGATTACGAAGGTGTTTGGCGTGATCACTAGTTATAACGACGTTATGCCTCCAGTCATCTCACAGGTACTCAGACTCAATATGGTAGCCTACATCAAATGCCTTGACAAGAGATGCTACCCGGGGTCATGTGGGTGGATGCTGGATGGCTCTAGGCCTATCAACAGGATTCTTCACCTTGCCACCCAAGCAGGAGAACCCAGTCATAGATTTCACATCGCCCGTTATAACTGGCCGCCTACTTCCCAAGACAGCATTCCCCATGATTATTACGCGTCGGACTTAGTGTAGCAAGAGGCCAACAAAACTCGTTGTAACACCAAAAATGAACTAAAAGCAAGGAGACCATCCAAAAGAGTTGTAGAAGATTACGAAGTCATCTGACGGCCGTCATTAAAGTCAATGGCGATTTTATTAAATAAATTTACTTTTTAATAGTTAAAAATATTTTTGTATAATTTTGGTAAATCTGTTAAATTGATATGCCAGTATTCTTTTCATTGTTGTATAATTTTATTAATTTTTACCTCACACTCTGTATATAAAATGAGTGTGATCTTAGTTTTTTTTCCTGATCAACGTGACGTAGCTTCTCTTTATCTTTTCTACAAATATTTTCATAGCAACTGCTGTTTTATTGTAACTGGTGACCCGTACACATCAATTTACGAGTGCTACTTGATTGGCATCTAGGTTCCACCATTTTACCATTTAAATAGTTAAATGTAACCCCCATTTCTACTCAAACAGTTTCTTTTCTCGCACTTCTCGCCTGTTGAACTCCCTTTACTTGCTTCCCTGATAACTAAAATCTCCCAAAATTTAAATGCAACATCAATTCCCACCTTCTATCTTCTTGAATCCCGTTCATCTTTTATCCTTTCTTCAATACCCACTGTACCCAGTCTTTTCTCTCACTGCAATCCCCTACGCACTAGTGGTGGTCCCACCTTATTTGGGGTGAAATGATTAAAGAAAAATGTCTAATGAAATTTAAATATAATGTCAATTGTTATCTTCTTGAATCCTGTTTTGCTTGGGGTTAAATGACTAAAAAATGATCAGTGGAAAATGACATGAAGTCATTTCTGACCTTAGATCTCTGGTTGGGACTCAGAAGGAAATGTGTAAGCAAGAGAAATCCAAGTAAATAATCATAATGTCAGACATTGAGAAATTCGGAATATATCTTAGTATCTCATCGCTTCAGAAGTCCGCTTTATTTGACATTGCTAATATACTGGGAGTGAGGTCACTCTCTGAGGATATATATCTTTCGGAGGAGCACGCATACTGCAAGAGCTCTGGATTTAGAAAAAGTAAAAACGGCGAATGACGGTAATACTAGTACTACTCAGTCAGGTAAGTGCCATACGTGATACACGCTTTGGACAATCATAGTTTGCCATTGCTTTCTGTGGTAGACTAGTTAACAGCCAAGGCTATAGAACTCAATCTGTCCTATTATTTAACCCATTACTGGAGAGAAGAGACCCAAGAGTTTTTGTGCGTAAGTGAATGCAACGAATTCAACTGGAGTTCGAACTCTGCTTCCCGATTTGTCGTTCCAGGTCGATATCCACTGCACCACAATGTACACACTCCACCCACGTCTTTTGAACAGGTGAAGAGGCTCATCCCTTGTTTCCTGTTTAGGATGTGGTTCCCGGCTTTCTCTTTTCCATTCATTCTACTCTTAAGTAGCCCCATTCGCATCAGTGGCGTCACCGCCTTGCTTGGGATGATATGATTTAAAAAAATGCACATCCAGACAGATTTGTTTCGCTGTATCACAGCTCATCAGTCCGGTTAGACATCCGATTGCTTCAAGCCAGGATTAAAACCCGACCGAATTGACATCAGTCGGCGATTCTACATCTGAGTTACTACTACTACTACTACTACTAATAATAATAATAATAAAAGAAAAGGATAAAAGCATATGAATGAAATAATAAAATAAAAGAAAACATGAAACTCAAAAAGAAATTTCAAACAAGTTAATAAGTGCAAATCAACCATAGTAAACCTACTCCAGTGGCAAAGAACCCCAAAAAGAAAGCAAAAAAACAAAAAAACAAAACAAAAAACCCCCCAAAAAACAAAACAAATACAATTGACTAAAGATGGCAAAATATGCTTATTTATGGTCAATACGCTTTCGTACAAAACAAGCTGATGTAGACAAACCCCGTACCAATCAGTGTTTACGTCGTCCGTCAGTTAAGTGCCATACGTGATACACGCTTTGGACGATCATGTCTCGGAAGAGACATGACTGACTGGGCAGAAGACTATCCCGCCGTAAGTTGCCATTGCTTTCTGCCGTAGACTGGTTGCCAGCCAAGGCTATAGAACCCAATCTGTCCTATTATTCTAACCCATAATTGAAGGGAGAAAAGATGGATTATATTATTATGTAGTAATTAGTGGGGGATCAGTTTATTACTTCATAACAATAGAAAACCGATCCCCCATTTTATGTCTATTAAAAGCCTTAATCTAGTCAGTCAGTTAAGTATTATACGTGATAAACGCTTTGGACGATCATGTCTCAAAATAGACATGACTGAGCAGAAGCTTATCCTGCAGTAGGGTGCAATTGCTTTTCTTTTGACTGGTTGCCAAGGCTATAGAACCCAATCTGTCCTATTGTATAACCCAAAACTGGAGGGAAGAGATGGATTAATACCTTTCCCAAGGGTGTTTGTGCGTAAGTGAATGCAAGGAATTAAACTGGAATTCAAACTCGGCTTCCCGATTTGTCGTTCCGACTCAATATCCATTGCACAGCAACATAGTGCAGGGTTAAAATCTGAAACCAAAGTTTTTATTCTTGCTGCACAGGACCAACGATTGCTAACTAGAAATTACCAAGCGCACATACTGAAAAATTGTGTTAACCAAAATTCTGTAATAAATATCTAGAAACAACTATCTCGTGTCAGGTAACACAGTATTAGCACACACTGAATTTAAAACTCGGTATGATAGAGTGCACTGGAAAATAAGGCAACTTTTGCGGGAAGGAAATTAAGAAACTGGTTGTAGTTAGAGACCTCGAATGTTTGAAAATGGTTCCAATAGACTCACTAAAGCGATTCCTGGGAGCCCATGCCTTAAAGACATACAAAAGATTGTATTGAGTTTGAGTTTTGTTTAACGGCATTTCTACCTCTGTGGGTTATTTAATGCCTAAACTGGTGGGGTTTTAAGGTATTTTTTAAATGTACGGTTATAGTGGGATGTGCGTTGTGGTGCATTGGATAGCGGCTCGAAACGAGTTCGAATTCCAGCTGAATTCATTGCATTCTCTTACGCGCAAATACCCTTGAGAAAGGTATTAATCCTACTATTCCTTCCAGTTATGGGTTAAATAACAGGACAGATAGGGTTCTATAGCCTTGGTCGGCAACCAGTCTACCGCAGAAAGTAATAGCAACCTACTGCGGGATAATCTTCTGCCCAGTCAGTCATGTGTCTTTCGAGACATGATCGCCCAAGCGTGTATAACGTATGGCACTTAACTGACTGACTGACGGTTATAGTGAGAAGGTTTATTTAGTCAGATTTTAATTAATTTTTTTTGTTTTTATTCATTTTTATTTTAGAAAACTGAAAATTTCTTCTAGTTTTCTATTCAAATATATTTTTCTGAGAATAATTTTTTTCCTTCAAAAATGTGTTATGGTAATATTTTTTTTCAAAAATGTATTGTTGGTATATTTTTCCTTCAAAAATATATATTTATCTATAAAAGTCTATTTTTATGTATATATTTCTATAAAAGTGTATTTTTATACTTTCATAGTGTTTTGACCCCAGTTTTGGGGTTAACTATTTGCCTATAGCTGGGACCCTAACAGGTACTACCACTTCAGGTCGGGGTGGACCTGGGAACAACAACAATTAAGAGGTGATTCCATGCTCCTCACAACCTCCCAATCAGAGGTCTTGCTGCCAGATGCAGTTTATTGTCATGCCCAGGAACCAAAAGGATTGTATACATAAGTACAGTTTACAAATGACGAAGAGCTTTATTCTGAGGTTATTTCGATTATACAAAAATGATCAGTGGAAAATGTCATAAAGTCATTTTTGACCTTATATTTCTGGTATGGATCCGGAAGAAAATATTCCACAGAAATCCAAGGAAATAATAATAATGAAAATCATATGTCACCATTCTATGGGATTATAACTATCTACACAGACAAGAAAATTGAAGCAAATAGGCCGGACATTATTGATAAGAAATAAAAATGAAAAAACTTGCTTATTAACTGATATGGCTTGTCCAGCGGATTGTAACATAGCAAACAAGGAATTAAACAACTGTCAACATATAAAAACCTGGAAATTTTTTTTTTAATCATTTCACCCCGAGCAAGGCGGAAACTCCACTGATGTGCAGGGGGCTACATAAATGTAAAAAGATTAATTAGAAAAGAGTGAGGAGTACAAACTAGTTAGAAAGGAACAATAGAAAGCTGAGAAAGCAGGTGCGATGACAGATACATAGGTGGAGAGAAAGGGAAGGTTATACGGGGGTGGGGAGAGAGCTAGAGTCCAGTGGTTAGTAGATGAGTATTGACTTTGCATTTAAATTTCTGGAGGATGTAGCCGTCAGGAAAGCAAGAATACGGGAGCGAGTTCCACAGGCGGGAAGTGCGAGAGAAGAAGCTGCAGGAGTAGAATTGTCGTCTGCATTTGGCTAACCTGACTGTGAATGGGTGGGACCCAGTAGCCAGTCTGGTTGCACGAGTAAACACCTGTTGAGGAGGCATCAGTGACTTAAGTTCGTCTGAGCAGAAGCCATGAAAGTATTTATAGAACAGACAAAGGGAGGCCACATTTCAACGATGGAGAAGTAGCTGCAGTCTAGCCGCCAGATCAGTACCTATCACATTACAGACTCTCCTTTGGAGCCTGTCAAGAACACTGAAGAGAACGGCAGGGGCACCTGACCATAAATAGCAGCAGTACTCCATGCACGGACGGATGGTTGACTTGTATATATGCAGGATGGATTCAGGTGGAAAAAACATCCTGGATCGACATAGTGACCCAACCTTCTTAGCAGTAGATTTTGCTATGGATTCAATATAGTGGTTCCATTTGAGGTCTGAGGACAGGGTAAGTCCGAGGAGGCGTAGTGTATTACTCTCCGGGAGAATTGCTTGGTCCATGCTTATGGGAGGCAGGAGAGGTTGCCTGTAATGGTTGACAGACAACAGCTTGGTCTTAGATGAATTGAAGTTGACAAGCCACTTCTTGACCCAGTTCACCACAGAGTGTAGATCCCGTTCAAGGTCAGCAGCGAGATTATGTCTGTCCGCCACGACAGGTTTCTTACTGGTGCGAGAGTATATTGTAGTGTCATCTGCGTAGATGCCTACTTGGGACTTGATCTCATCTGGGAGGTCATTGATGAAAATAAGGAAGAGCGTCGGGCCCAGGATAGAGCCCCGTGGGACACCAGCATTCGTGCTGTCGGACGAAGAGGCACGCCCATTCAGAACGATCTTCATTTTGCGGTTATTTAAGAAAGATTGGATTAGGTCAAGCAGGCGACCGGTAATACCATAACCGCGTAGTTTGCATAGGAGGCCAGAGTGCCAAACCCTGTCGAAAGCCTTGGAGATGTCCAGAGCAACCGCACGAGCCTCGTCAGACTCATCAAGGGCCTGAAGCATTACTCCGTTACGGATGTTAACAGGTCGGCTGTGGACCTGTCAAAGTGGAATCCATATTGCCTGTCGGAGAACAGTTTTTGGGCGGTGAAATGATGAACTATTTCAGCATTGATTATAGCCTCGAATACTTTCCCGAATATCGGTAGAAGACTGATAGGGCGATAGTTGGATGGGTCCGAGGGTTCACCACAATTCTTATATACTGGAACGACTGAAGAGAACTTCCAGCATGCAGGAAAGCAGGAAGCAGAAAGGCAGTAGTTAAATAGTTTAGAGAGGACAGGGGGGAAGTTCAGGAGCACACCTCTTAAGGACTATCACCGGGATTCCATCGTCTCCACACGCCTTATGGGGGCCGAATTTTGAAATTACTCTGGATACTACTGTCGGAGTAATATATACGTCATGCAGTTTGGCCTCAGTTCTAATAGGGAAGTCGTGTGGGTGTACTCCGGACGAGTCAAATGTGGAGTTGGATGAGAATCTGTGGGCAAAGCACTCAGCTTTGTTCGTAGATGACGTGAGAACCTCAAATCCATGGATTAAAGGAGGTATTGAGGATTTCCTATTGTTGAGCACTCGTTTACAAATCCTCCAATAGTCCTTGGAGCCGAACTTGCGGTCAGCTATGTGCTGTCGCATTCTCTCAGCAAACAACTGTTTGGCGTCATTTAGGGTTCTCTTGCACTCCTTGCGAGCAGATATGAACAGGCGCCTATTGTGATCAGTTGACTGTCTCCGGAATAGACGGAAGTAATAGTTCCTGTGGGCAATGGAGGCTGAGCAGGCCGGAGAGAATCACGGAGAGGAATGAGGTTTTAAGCAATACTTACTGGTGGGTATGAAGGCATCAGTGCCAGCTTTCACACATAACGAGACCTCAGAGGCACAGTCATCAACTGATAGGTCGAATACTTTTCCCCAAGGGACGTCACAGAGGAAATCGCGAAAGGCATCCCAGTCAGCTTTTTGGTAGAGGTAGGAGGTCCTATAGGTTGGGGTCTCCTGTGGGGGAGAAGAGAATTTGTCTATGTAACGCTAGGGATGTTTGGGGAGATAGAAAAAACATGAAATGGAGCCATAACAACACACCATGAGCTGTCTTAGGGCTTTCCGCAGACTTGGTAGGTCGTGCGACCATAGCAGAAATCAAATTAAGAAGAAAATTAAGTAACACTAATAATAATCTATATATAAATATAAATAAATATATCTGTGTGTGTGTGTTTGTGTGTCTCCATTCTAACGAACACTACTCCTCCAAAACTCTCGGTCTGATTTCAACCAAAATTTGGTAACTTTGATGTACGCCAATTTTTTTCTAATCGATTTACAGGGTACGGCAGAAATCATCGAAATGTTTAGAATTTACGAACTCTTCTCTTCTGACACACCCTATGCAAATTCAACCAAAATCGGGTAAGTTGTAGATCAAAGTGCGAACCTTTGATGTACACAAAATGTTTTCGAATCAATGCGCAGTGTTCGTCAGAATTGAACGACAAGCATAATTTCGGCTTGTCTTTTGTGCACTTTTATGCATTTCTTCAATACGCTTCACCCAAACTCAAACAAAATCGAATCACTTGTAGATCAAAGTCTGATGTCTTGATATACGAACAAAAATTTCAATTGACACACAGGGTGCGGTAAAAATTAATAGAAAATATTGTTTATTGCGATAGTTTATTTCTCGGAAACGCTTAATTGCATTCCAACAAAAATCGAGTCTTTTTGTTACTTCTGCCTTATTATATCCCATAGCAATTTCACGTTTTCTACAAGGCGCCAATGCATTCACTTCTTCTGCGTCACAACGTTATTGCATTGCATTTCAGGCTCCCATAACGCCCGCCCTCGTTCTTCCTATTATATATACATCATTCCAGTTTAATGGCAAAATAGACCAAGCATGAATCCCGTTTTTCAAATACAACACTTACTTTGCATTTTCTTAACTTACGTGTCACGGCAACCTCATACTGGAGCTTTTTGAATAAGCACTTGACCTTACCATTTCAACATAGTCGCTAAAAAACCTGAGCAACGTCGGGCTATACAGCGAGTAATTAATTAAGTTATTAACAATTTTGAATAGAGAGTTTCTTTTCCCACTCCTTGTATACCTTGATATTATCCAGTTAGTTAAAAATATAGCATAATCCCATTAATTACTGCCGGAAAAAAAACACACACACACACACACACACACACACACACACACACACACACACACACACACACATATATATATATATATATATATATATATATATATATATATACGCGCTTCACCCAAACTCAGACAAAATCGAGTCACTGGTAGATCATGGTCTGATGACTTGATATGCGAACAAAAATTTCAACTGACACACAGCGTGTAGCAAAAACTAATGAAAAATATTGCTTTTTGATATCGTTTATTTCTCCGAAACGCTTAATTGCATTCCAACAAAAATCAGTTCTTTTTTTTTGTAACTTCTACCTTATCATATGCCATAAGAATTTCACGTTTTCTACAAGGTGTTAAGCCATCCGACGTTGCAAAGACAATGCATCCACTTCTGTGTCACAACGTTATCACATTACCGGCTCCCGTAACGCCCGCTCTCTGTTATTCCAACAATACATACATTATTCCCGTTTATTGGCCAAATTGACCAAGCATGAATCCGGTTTTACAAATACAACAAAAACCAATACTTCGCGTTTTTTTCACTTCATTCTGTGTGTGGTCTTGTAGTTTCTTTTCCAAGTCTGCTATAAGCACTGTGCCATCAGCGTATTTTATATTGTTTAGAATGTGACCGACGATGATAATCCTGGCATGACTTCCGGGGCTCTCAGAATAGTCTCGCTGTACTAGTTGAAAATATCCGGTGAAAAGACACATCCTTGTCTTACAACCCTTTTTATCTTTGTATATCTGCTGAATTCGTTTCCTGTCCGTATGCAGGCGGTTTGGTGCGAGTAGACGTTCTTGATTACTCTAATGTCTTTCCCGAATATGTCTAGGTTGCTGAGCATTTATATTAAGACTTTGTCGAATGCCTTCGCGTAGTCTATAAAACACAAGTACACATTCTTCTTCATCTGTATTACCATTTCTGATAGCATTATCGGCATAAATATAGCGTTTCTTGTCCCCGTATCCTTGACGAAACCCACATTTTTCTTGTTCAATCTCTTGCCTGATTCTGCTGAGTGCTCTATCCATAAAGATTTGGGTATATATATATATATATATATATATATATATATATATATATATATATATACCCAAATCTTGATATATATATATATATTAATCATATCAACCCAAGCAAGGCGATAACGCCACTGATGCGCAGCGAGCTACGTAAGAGTAAAAAGATTGGAAAAGAGAAAGCCGGAAACCACATCCTAAACAGGGAACAAGGGATGAGCCTCTTCACCTGATCAATAGACGTGGGTGGAGTGTAAACCGGGCGATAGTTTAGTCTATCTACTCCAATTGAAAAAAATAAAGAAAAGAGTGAAAAGATTAGAAAAGAGAAAACCGGAAACCGCATCCTAAACAGAAAACGAGCGATGAGCCTCTTCACCTGTTCAATATATATATATCCGCAGACAGATCTGTTTCGCTGTATCACAGCTCATCAGTACGGTTAGACATCCGATTGCTTTTACCCAAAATTGAAACCCGACCGAATTGGCGTGTGATATACCATGTATATCACACGGCATTTCAGGGTGCTGAGAGTGTAAATAGTCATCCACAGACAGATTTGTTTCGCTGTATCACAGCTCATCAGTACGTTTAGACATCTGATTGCTTTTACCCAGGATTGAAACCCGACCGAATTGGCTTCAGTCTGAGCTATGGGCGCTTGGTAAAAGGAGGCAAACTTTGAGCGTGTTATATACACTGCATACACACGCCAGTAGTTAGTGTTCTAATTCATTACTGAATGAATGATGCGTAGATGCTAGAGTAGCTACTTTTTTTTCAAAGTTAACCATATTTCCAGAGTGCTCAATAAGGGCGTGAGAACGTAAAACCAAGATTGAGTCCTCAACTTAATTATGATTTAATGCATATATATATATATATATATATATATATATATATATATATATATATATATTACTTCAGAACTCAGTCGACTACTCAATCTTGGTTTCAGCCTTTCGGTATTTTCATGCATCTTATATCAACTGATTTACCAACTTGTTTCTGAACTCGTAACAGGAACATTCCGAACGCATAACTGGAATTTTAGAATAAGGGAGGAGCTGGTCAAGAATTCCAAACGTTTTCATCCGGGTTTGTACGATTGTAAAATATATTTTCTGCGGTGTCTACATTAACATTACTTCAGGCCTTTCATTTAGCAACCTTTATTGTTCTGCAAATGAAGCGCTGACTAACATCTCTTCTTGGCGCAATCTGTAGATAAAAGCACGGTTGCAAATAAATTTACAGACAATATATATATATATATATATATATATATATAAAGTGGACATTGAAGTCACCACCAACGAGTCTGTTTCGTGCTAAGTCATCAGCTAAATCATGCTAAATCATCGATACTGTCTTTCGCTGATATTGTGCACTTTCACCCATAAATATAGCAATCCATAAACTAAGTTTTATCATATATATATATATATATATATATATATATATATATATATATATGTGATATATATATATATATATATGTGTGTGTGTGATATATATATATATATATATATATATATATATATATATATATATATATATCACATTTAACCAGTTATTAGTAAGAATTGAATTAGACCAATGCACATTTGTATTATAAAGTGTTCAATACAAATATAATTTATTTCTAAATATTTTCATTCGGAATTCAGCCAATTACGCAATCTTGGTTTCAAACTTTCGGTATCTTCATGCGTTTATATTAACTGATTTTCCAATGTCTTTTCGAACGCATAACAGGGATTTTAAATAAGGGAGTGGCTGATGAAGAATTATCAACAGTTTTGTATAGGTTTGTATGATCGTAAAATATATTTTCTAATATGTTTACATCCAGACATCATTTTCGGATCTTTTCATTTAGTATTGGAAATGATACTATAGCTAACTTCTCTTCTTTGCACAATGTGCAAACATCATCATTGATCCAAGTTACATAAGGTTCTTTGCCATTTTTAAAAAATTTCTACACGTAATTGGCTAGTTTTTTTGTTTTTTTTTACAAATTAACTTTTTTAACAAATTATAACTTTAATCCAAAAGGAAAAGTAGGTAGGTCAATTTGTTGCTGATGATACGCGAAATTACTCGTAGAAATGGCCATACAACAAATTTGAACATCCGAATTTGTTTTAAATATATATATATATACACGTGTATATCGTGTATATATATATATATATATATATATATATATATATATATATACGATAGTCATCCGCAGACAGATCTATTTCGCTGTATCACAGCTGATCAGTACGGCTTAGATTCCGATCGCTTCCTAACCCAGGATTGAAACCCGATCGAATCGGCGTCAGTCGGCGATTCTACCCCTAGGACACGAGCGTATAAACACGCCCAATAGCCAGAGTGCTCTAATTTATTATTGAATGAGCGATGCGTATATGCCGGAGCAGCTACTGTTTACAAAGTCTCCCACTCTTCCAGAGTGCTCAATATCGTGCGTAAATTAAAAAAAAAAGAATTTTAGTTTTACCCCATTCTATCATACTTGCAAGTTTACTCTCATTTTGTGTTAACCATTCTTTAGTAATTTTTGCGTACTCAGGAAATTGTGATTGGAATTTACCATATATTTAATATATATGCCTACAATATGTGTACAACTACTGTCTTATATATGTAAATGAATGTAAGTTCTCTTTGTTGGTTTGTATATGCGTAAATCCGCGTTAGTACTGGAATTCAAATGATCCCACTCTATCGTACTTGTAATTTTCATTAATTTTGTGTAAATTATCTTTTGATAATTTTTGTGTATCGAAGAAATTGTAGTTGAATCCTCCTATATATTTGACATATGTGCCTGCATTGTGATGCATTGGATTATTTTTTTTCAATTGGAGTAGATAGACTAAATTATCGCCCGGTTCAAACTCCACCCATGTCTATTGAACAGGTGAAGAGGCTCATCCCTTGTTCCCTGTTTAGGATGTGGTTTCCGGTTTTCTCTTTTCCAATCTTTTCACTTTTCTTTTTTTTTTTTCAATTGGAGTAGATAGACTAAACTATCGCCCGGTTCACACTCCACCCACGTCTATTGAACAGGTGCAGAGGCTCATCCCCTGTTCCCTGTTTAGGATGTGGATTCCGGCTTTTTTCTTTTCCAATCTTTTCACTGTTTTCATTTTTTTTTCTTTTTTTTTTTCAATTGGAGTAGATAGACTAAACTATCGCCCGGTTCACATTCCACCCATGTCTATTGAACAGGTGTAGAGGCTCATCCCTTGTTCCCTGTTTAGGATGTGGTTTACGGCTTTCTTCTTTTCCAATCTTTTCACTCTTATGTAGCCCCCTGCACATCAGTGGCGTTACCGCCTTGTTCGGGGTAATATGATTAAAAAAAAAAACAAAAAAAAAAACACAAATATCAACCTCGGCGGGCCATTTATTGCCAACGTGTTATGGACGTAAGCCAAAAGTAAAAAAAAAAAAAATGAAAAACAACAAACCAACCCAAAATTTATATAATTTAAATAAATCATACAAATACACTTACTACCTTTGCTTGTGAGATCTTATAAATGATAAAAGATAGTCGGATGTCTAAATCATTTCATTTGTAATGAACTAAACATCCAAACAAAAATTTATATAATTTAAATAAATCATACAAATACACTTACTACCTTTGCTTGTGAGATCTTATAAATGATAAAGGATAGTTGGATGTCTAAATCATTTCATTTGTAATGAACTAAACACCCAAACAAAAATTTATATAATTTAAATAAATCATACAAATACACTTACTACCTTTGCTTGTGAGATCTTATAAACGATAAAGGATAGTCGGATGTCTAAATCATTTCATTTGTAATGAACTAAACATCCAAACAAAAATTTATATAATTTAAATAAATCATACAAATACACTTACTACCTTTGCTTGTGAGATCTTATAAATGATAAAAGATAGTCGGATGTCTAAATCATTTCATTTGTAATGAACTAAACATCCAAACAAAAATTTATATAATTTAAATAAATCATACAAATACAATTACTACCTTTGCTTGTGAGATCTTATAAACGATAAAGGATAGTCGGATGTCTAAATCATTTCATTTGTAATGAACTAAACATCCAAACAAAAATTTATATAATTTAAATAAATCATACAAATACACTTACTACCTTTGCTTGTGAGATCTTATAAATGATAAAGGATAGTTGGATGTCTAAATCATTTCATTTGTAATGAACTAAACATCCAAACAAAAATTTATATAATTTAAATAAATCATACAAATACACTTACTACCTTTGCTTGTGAGATCTTATAAACGATAAAGGATAGTCGGATGTCTAAATCATTTCATTTGTAATGAACTAAACATCCAAACAAAAATTTATATAATTTAAATAAATCATACAAATACACTTACTACCTTTGCTTGTGAGATCTTATAAACGATACAGGATAGTCGGATGTCTAAATCATTTCATTTGTAATGAACTAAACATCCAAACAAAAATTTATATAATTTAAATAAATCATACAAATACACTTACCACCTTTGCTTGTGAGATCTTATAAATGATAAAGGATAGTTGGATGTCTAAATCATTTCATTTGTAATGAACTAAACATCCAAACAAAAATTTATATAATTTAAATAAATCATACAAATACACTTACTACCTTTGCTTGTGAGATCTTATAAATGATAAAGGATAGTTGGATGTCTAAATCATTTTATTTGTAATGAACTAAACATCAAAACAAAAATTTATATAATTTAAATAAATCATACAAATACACTTACTACCTTTGCTTGTGAGATCTTATAAATGATAAAAGATAGTCGGATGTCTAAATCATTTCATTTGTAATGAACTAAACATCCAAACAAAAATTTATATAATTTAAATAAATCATACAAATACACTTACTACCTTTGCTTGTGAGATCTTATAAACGATAAAGGATAGTCGGATGTCTAAATCATTTCATTTGTAATGAACTAAACATCCAAACAAAAATTTATATAATTTAAATAAATCATACAAATACACTTACTACCTTTGCTTGTGAGATCTTATAAATGATAAAGGATAGTCGGATGTCTAAATCATTTCATTTGTAATGAACTAAACATCCAAACAAAAATTTATATAATTTAAATAAATCATACAAATACACTTACTACCTTTGCTTGTGAGATCTTATAAATGATAAAGGATAGTTGGATGTCTAAATCATTTCATTTGTAATGAACTAAACATCCAAACAAAAATTTATATAATTTAAATAAATCATACAAATACACTTACTACCTTTGCTTGTGAGATCTTATAAATGATAAAGGATAGTTGGATGTCTAAATCATTTCATTTGTAATGAACTGAACATCCAAACAAAAATTTATATAATTTAAATAAATCATACAAATACACTTACTACCTTTGCTTGTGAGATCTTATAAACGATAAAGGATAGTCGGATGTCTAAATCATTTCATTTGTAATGAACTAAACATCCAAACAAAAATTTATATAATTTAAATAAATCATACAAATACACTTACTACCTTTGCTTGTGAGATCTTATAAACGATAAAGGATAGTCGGATGTCTAAATCATTTCATTTGTAATGAACTAAACATCCAAACAAAAATTTATATAATTTAAATAAATCATACAAATACACTTACTACCTTTGCTTGTGAGATCTTATAAATGATAAAGGATAGTTGGATGTCTAAATCATTTCATTTGTAATGAACTAAACATCCAAACAAAAATTTATATAATTTAAATAAATCATACAAATACACTTACTACCTTTGCTTGTGAGATCTTATAAACGATAAAGGATAGTCGGATGTCTAAATCATTTCATTTGTAATGAACTAAACATCCAAACAAAAATTTATATAATTTAAATAAATCATACAAATACACTTACTACCTTTGCTTGTGAGATCTTACAAACGATAAAGGATAGTCGGATGTCTAAATCATTTCATTTGTAATGAACTAAACATCCAAACAAAAATTTATATAATTTAAATAAATCATACAAATACACTTACTACCTTTGCTTGTGAGATCTTATAAACGATAAAGGATAGTCGGATGTCTAAATCATTTCATTTGTAATGAACTAAACATCCAAACAAAAATTTATATAATTTAAATAAATCATACAAATACACTTACTACCTTTGCTTGTGAGATCTTATAAATGATAAAGGATAGTTGGATGTCTAAATCATTTCATTTGTAATGAACTAAACATCCAAACAAAAATTTATATAATTTAAATAAATCATACAAATACACTTACTACCTTTGCTTGTGAGATCTTATAAATGATAAAGGATAGTCGGATGTCTAAATCATTTCATTTGTAATGAACTAAACATCCAAACAAAAATTTATATAATTTAAATAAATCATACAAATACACTTACTACCTTTGCTTGTGAGATCTTATAAATGATAAAAGATAGTCGGATGTCTAAATCATTTCATTTGTAATGAACTAAACGTCCAATCCAAAATATGTATAACTCGAATAAATAAGACAAGTAGTTAGTTAGTTGGTTGTTTTGTTTTTATGGCATATCAACACCTCGCTGGGTCATTTATTGCCAACTAAATTTTATTTATTTATTACTGGTAATACCTTTTTCTTTCAACAATTTATTGTTGTTTTTATATAAGTTTTGTGTTTAGTAATACTTTTTTCTTTTCGAGTATCAAGATTCGTTGGGATTTGTTTTTAAGGGCAGAGTTCCCAAATCCTACCCTGTTATTTAACCCATAACTGGAGGGAAGGGGCGGATTAAAACCTTTCCCAAGGGTACCAGTGCTTAAGTGAATGCAGTGTATTCAACTGGAATTCGAACTCGGCTCACCGATTTCTCTTTCAAGAGCCGATATCCACTGCACACAACGCACATCCGTCACTAAACGCTGACAGCACCTGGTATTTCCAAGCGGTCACCCATCTAAGTACTGACCAAGCTCAACGTTGCTTAACTTCGGTGATCGAACGAGAACCGATGTATTCAATGTGATATAGCCGTAAGCAATAAATGCTTACAGCACCTGGTATTCCCAAGCGGTCACCCATCTAAGTACTTGACCAGGTTCAGCGTTGCTTAACTTCGGTGATCGAGCGAGAACCGGTGTATTCAACGTGATATGGCCGTAAGCCGTATTCATTATGTGTATACGCGTGTATGCCAAGGCTTCATCGGTGGGTATGTGGTTGTGTGAATACGTGAGTGTGTATATCCATACGAGATTTGTATGTATGTATAATGGATGTGTGTATAGATATATACGTATATATGTATGCATATATGTGTATAAATTTTATTACAAAAGTATGTCATTTGGCAGGATTCGAACTTGCGACCCCTATCCACATAGAAGAGACCACTAATTGATCTGACGCGTCTTAGACCACGAATGACCAACAGTCTAAATGAAGTCAAATCAAGCATATATAACACAATTTTTGATTCACGTCAATAATCAAGCCGGTAGAAATCTCTATATATATGTGTGTATAGGTATATATATTTGTGAAGGGTACTTAGTTTATTGTTACTTATTCTGTCCATTGAATTCTTTCTCCACTAACCCTTGTGAACCTTTCAAGATAAAGCTTAAGCTTTCTATTTTGGGTCATATTAATTGAATTCCTTTTTCTTCGAATTTTTTTTTTTGAGTTCTGAGGAAATTTAAACCAGATAAAATGGTGGTTTGGAGAGATGGGCATACTCATCCTTCGAAATATATTATATTTTATAAACACTTTAAATGATGTGTTTCGTTTTCCTTATGCATATCATATTGTTCTGGATAATATCCACTGAGCTCTCTATACAAATCTATCTGTTAATGTCTTATATTAAATAGATATTTTTGGATTATCCTATCCGTTTAGGGACTTAGCACAATTACCTATCTATCTATCTATCTATCTATCTATCTATCTATCTATCTATCTATCTATCTATCTATCTATCCCAGTCTGTTAGTATCTATCTATCTATCTATCTATCTATCTATCTATCTATCTATCTATCTATCTAGTCTGTTCTGTCTATCTATCTATCTATCTATCTATCTATCTATCTATCTATCTATCTATCTATCTACCCTGTCACCCTGTTCATATCTATCTATCTATCTATCTATCTATCTATCTATCTATCTATCTATCTATCTGTCTGTTCGTATCTATCTATCTATCTATCTATCTATCTATCTATCTATCTATCTATCTATCTCAGTCTGTTCGTATCTATCTATCTATCTATCTATCTATCTATCTATCTATCTATCTATCTATCTATGTCACCCTGTTCATATCTATCTATCTATCTATCTATCTATCTATCTATCTATCTATCTATTCTACCCTGTTCTATATCTATCTATCTATCTATCTATCTATCTATCTATCTATCTATCTATCTATCTATCTATCTATCTCAGTCTGTTCGTATCTATCTATCTATCTATCTATCTATCTATCTATCTATCTATCTATCTATCTATCTATCTATCTATCTATGTCACCCTGTTCATATCTATCTATCTATCTATCTATCTATCTATCTATCTAGTGGACTCTCATATCATAAGCGATAAATGAGGGTCAACAGTGGATGATGCCCTTCGTTTTACACTTATGCATGGAATTTCTGTCCTGCATGCACTTGTGTTAAACTATTAGCCATCTAGCTACCGATCAACCTGCACTAAGACTTGTTTGAAGTGGTCAGTTGCTTGTGCGGCACCAAGCACCTTCTTTCGCTCAAAACAACATGGCCTATACAGGTGCACTATGTGCCACGTGTTAGGTGCTTGTGATGATCACCTGTTATATCATCACGGAGTCTGACCTTAAATACATTTGGCAGTGCATGGTGGGCCATACAATATACATAAGGGATTTTGATGTCAGAGTTTGCCGTCTCTGATACGAAGGCTGGTGGTTTGGAAGCACCCATGATGACTTTGCTCAGGCTCCGAAAAAGAACCCTCACACGTACACAAACATATACATGATACAACTATTCCATATCCAGAGTACATATTTGCATAGCCGTCTTACATGTGCACACACACGCACACAGTGTATTCGAATAACAAACACGCACACTAAGGCACACACGCAAATTACTTAACCCATATATAGGACCCTAAGAGGTACTATAACTCCGGGCCAGAGTAGACTGGCATTTAAGAGGTGACATCCCCCATAACTTCAATTAGTAAATTTAGAGCCACACCACCAGTTGCAGTTTATATGTCATACCCAACACAATATATATATATATATATATTTATATATAGATAGATGGATAGATAGATAGATAGTCATCAATAAATATACATAGGGATAAAGTACACGAACATATATAAATATATATTACATTACATTTCTTCATGTGTTAATACCCTTGAGAAAAGAATGAATCCATCACTTCCACACATTATGGTAAAATAGTTCAGCAGTCTGGATCGTATAACCTTGAGTGCCAACCAGTCTATGAGAATAAAATCCTAATTCAAACCACTCGCTGCCTAACAGGTTCTGTCTATTTGGGTAAAAGCTAAGCTACGTAAAAAGAAAAGAAAACCAAAAAAAAAACCAAAAATAAAAACCCGAGGACGAGTGTAACTTTAATATCCCCAGTGTCAAACCGACTAACATGCTATGAATGTCACCATGAATCTCAGTTGTGAAATGGAGGGGAATGGCTAACACAACAGTAATATATATATATATATATATTTTCTAGACATATGCTATTAAATATAAAAGACAATGAATGTCTATTATGTTTAATCATGAGCCGTTCTAAACGTCGTATTTTTGCTTTAATTTCAGTTGAAAATAAAGACAAAAATTCTCCAACATTTGGATAATTATTTATTGGTTTTCTTCTAAGCTTTCGGCTCACATGAGCCATCTTCAGAGAGGTAGTTTGAACTGAAATATTATAAAATCCACCATCACCGACGATTTTATTTTGTGTTGACATAAAACTCCGCTTGGCAACGGCAATAGTTACCAAAAATAATAAACGCAGTTCTTAAGTTTGCGATGCGGTTTTATGACGTCACACCGCGGGATAGCGCGAAATGACAACAAAACCATCTAGTCAAATGCAATGTAATATGTTATTTCCTGTTTTAAAGTTGATTTTATTGAGTGTTGGTTGTTTTGATTTGATGTACATGGCCTCCAATATCTGCAGGTTCCTCTTACTGTGTGTATGAGTAAGGATCACCGTATTGTTGATCAAAATCTGTCTGCTATTACCTACATGTTTATGTTTTTCAGAGAAATGTTGTTTAATAATATATATATATATATATATATATATATATATATATATATATATATATATATTCAATCTAGTGCTAATAAAACAGTAGTCAGTGGGATATAACAGAGCTTATATGTTTGCCTACGGATATATCGTGTTGAATACACCGGTTCTCGTCCGATCACCGAAGTTAAGCAACATCGAACCTGGTCAATACTTAAATGGGTGACTCTTTTGGAATACCAGGTGCTGTTAAAGTAGGGACCAAGAATGGTCCATCGGTCCTCCAAGTTTGGAGGGTGGGGCGCAAGGCTAACAACCCAGCCCCATAAAAACAGTTTGTTACGGAAACAGTAACAAAAAGTTGCTGCCCTATACACTATTGGGTGTACCGGGTGAGATGATGAAAGTATATGTTAGTAGATATACATATTATCCTACGTATGTAGCCCTACTCGGAGTTTCATACACAAGGCAATCATCAGGTGTTTATTATGAACTGTTTATAATACTTTGTAACTCTGTTATGAAATGTAATAAAAACATTTTTCTCTCAAAAGGTTTATGTTAGTATTAAGAGGAAAGATCAAAGTATTTTTTAATTATTTTTTAAAACCTTTTTAATGCCTTCTAACACGTTCGAAATTTTAGTAAAACATATTTTTTTGATTTTAGTTAGCGGGTAACCAAATCGTTACGAGTGTTTACAATGGAACATGTAATATTACATGCCTCAGTTTGTTTTCCGGTGACAAACATATTAATTTGGAAGCTTTTGCAATAATCAAATCTTTGTCGGATTTTAATGAAACTTTCAGGACATATTCTCAAATGAATAAAATTAATTCTTAAATTATTATTTTAAAAAATCTTGGTAAAAATATTTTTTACATCAGTTAAACCCCCACCACCACATAAATTAATGAAATTTTAAGAAATTTAATTTAGTTGTGAAATTTGGTTTTATTAGCTAAATGGAGGACTTAAATGTAAATCATCTCTTATTTGTTTTAAACATTTTCCTTTATTTTCGACAATCTGCTCGTAATAGTAAAATAAAAAATGCAATAAAACTATGACATTAGTTAATCTGATTAACTTTTAATTGCTTTAATAAATACTATATATTAAAAACATTATAGTCTGAAGAAAAAAATCGATTAATAATGAAATTTTAAAGAATTGTTTTCATTTTTGTAACTATAATAATTTATAAAGTTTCAAAAATATTTTTAAAATACTTTAACAATGTGTTTTCGTTAGTTTATTAGTGAAGATTATATTTACTAATCGAAAATTAAGAAGTTTTTACAAACCGTCGTGCCATTATAGTTTTAAAATAATATTTACTTTTTTGTGTATTTGAAGTTTTTTTTTGCATGGTAATTTCTATGTATTCATTAAAAGGTCATGTATTCCAGGATTTCTTCCCCTTAAAGAAAAAAAATTGTACAGTTGTGTCAATCTGTCAACACATTTCAAATACGGTGGAAAGGTTAGACAGTTCAAATTTGTGTTTAAGGAATAGCTTTATTCTAAATTTCATGCTATAAATAAGTAATACTTGTGTAAATCAGATTAATGCAACATTAAATTTGCTAATTTTTCAAAAATAATGTGTCACAGAAGTATAAGTTCACTTAAATTAAAATCATCAGATGCATATTTCAAATTGACAGTTTAATAGATTTGAATTTAAGTTCACTTAAATTTAAATCTATTAAACTGTCAGTTTGAAATATGCACCTGATGATTGCATAACGCATGAAACTCCGAGTCGTGCCATAGACGTAGGATAATATGTGCATTTATTAATATATATGTAATACAGCTGTGTTCATACATTGAGCACTCTTTTATTAACACCTGAATAATAATACTATACATATGTGCACCCTCATATGTATATTTATTAATTCACGTCACGATATATATATATATATATAATCTTAAAATAAGATTGAATATGTTATTATATATATATATATATATATATATATATATATATATATATATAGTGATGATCATCCACGTATACTGTCTTAATATGTATAGGAAAGAATATTAATAAAAAGTTTTGAATTTAAAAATGTACTTTTTTTTAACAGTATTTGTTTATTTTTATTATATTTTATATTTCAGACCGCCCTCGGTCCTTCATCAGAAACAACTGATTTTTAAATTTGAATTAGAAACGTATTTCACGATAGCGTTCGAATATTTTTTTGTTTACATCACGTGGTGTGTTTGTTCACAACATGCGGTACGTCCGTAGAGAAAGTCTGTTTGTTTTAGATAAAAATTTCTTGGAATATCTGAAAAAAATTTTTTAGCTATTGAAATATTTGTAAAGATTCAACACACCTAAGTCCCTATTTAACCCTAGCTTGTGTGTATTTAATTTTAAAATCCAGTATGTTTCTTTCTTTCTGCGTGTGTATGTAGAACTAAAATTGGAGTCTATTAGTAAACATTTGCAATTTTCTAAAGTATGATCAGGTTGATTAAAATGGGCTGCAATTGGCGAGTATACATTTTTTTGTCGTATATTTAGTTTGTGATTATTGAAGCGAAATCTAAAGCTATTACCGGATTCACCGACATATCCACTGTTGGGGCAAATTGAGCAAAAGAGAAAGTAGATGATGTTTTTGCTGTCACAAGTAAGGTTTGGTGGGTGTAATTTTATTTTGGTGTTGGGTACAGAGAATGTTTTGTCTGTTATTAAATGTTTACAAATTAAACAGCGAGGCTTCCCACATTTTAAATTCCCTGATAGGTTTGTATTATTTAAATATTTGTTAGAAGTGAGGATAGTTGATAGGTTGGGTGTTTGTTTCTTTGCATTTATGGGTGGTTTATCGAAAATGTCTTTGATGTTTTTGTTTGATTGGAGGTTCCTGTAATCATTTTTTAAATTTTTGATAAGTGTGTAGGAATATTGATTATGGTTAAAAACCATGGGAATTCGGTTGTTATCTTTTCGTTTTTTGTATGTGAGAAGTGTGCTACGATCTATGTGGATGGTTTTATGTAGTGCTTCCTTTATTATTTTTATTGGATATTTACATTTTAGAAACTGTTTTATTGGGTTGTTAATGTTGTTTAGAAAATCTGGATGGTCTGAGCAAATGCGTTTTATTCTAATAAATGAGCTGTATACGATAGATTTTTTTAATTTGAGGCGATGGCAACTGTTAAAGTGTATTAAACCTTTATTACCTGACATACCTAGTTATATTAGAGACACTACTGACTTTCTCAACAAGTTACAAAGCATTAATTTAGTCCTAGGTGATAATATCATAGTAACGATGGATGTTACGTCTCTGTACACGAACATTCCACATGTTGAAGGAGTAGCAGCTTGCCATGAGTTCCTTAAAAACAAATTACCTAACAACCAAATCACAGATTTATGCCAATTAATAAATTTCATCTTAACACACAATAATTTTAAATTCAACAACAAACACTATTTACAGATTAGTGGCACAGCAATGGGCACGAAAATGGCACCTGGTTATGCCAATATCTTTATGCATATTTTAGAAAAAAAGATACTAGACAGTTCACAATACAAACCATCACATTATTTTAGATACATTGATGATATTTTCTTAATATGGACTCATGGATTAGAAAAATTAAAAAACTTCTTCACTTTCTGCAACAACTTCCACAATACAATCAAATTTACCATGGAGTACTCATACACATCCGTCCCTTTCTTAGACGTCATGGTAAAATTAAATAAACATACACTTTCCACCAGTCTATACAACAAACCCACAAACCAACATAAATTCCTACACTTTAACAGTGAATTTTAAAGGTGAATTTTTCGGTATAAGGACTTCTAATATAGATAGAAGCTTACTTTTTTATTTTTCAACGTAGTGTCCCAGCAGTGTAACACACTTTTCCCGTCTGTGCACAAGCTTCTGTATTCCCTCAGCGTAAAAATCTTTGGACTGATATCTCAGCCAATCGCTCACACCACTTTTGACTTCATCGTCACTTTCAAACTTCGTGCCTCTCGTGAACTCTTTCAAGGGACCAAACAGGTGAAAGTCCGAGGGGGCAAGGTCTGGGCTGCTGTGTGAGGCCTTGCGTTGTCTTGATGCAAGACGACTCAATGAGACTGATGACCCCTGCGTTTGTTCAACAGATAGGCTCAAAGTCCTTGCAATATCATCTATTGTCACCCTTCTGTCAGACTGAATGAAGTCATTGACTGATTTGATCACCTCAGGAGACCTCACATCTGTAGGCCTTCCAGGCCTGTCTTCATCCTCAACAATGCCCTGTTCTTCTTTAAACAACTTAGCTCATTTGTAGATATTCTTTTGGCTGAAACATGTAGCACCATACACAGTTGACATTCATCTTTGAATCTCAACTGGTTTGCACTCTTCAGCAACCAAAAACTTGATAACTGACCTCTGTTCAATCCTGGAGCATGCTTCTTGGTCGGCCATCTTTGTTAATCTCCAAAACTCTCTAAATTTTTTTCAATCTGCAAAAAATTAAATCCCTTTAAAAAAAGAAGTAAATAAAAGAAAATTAAAAAAAAAGTAAGCTTCCATCAGTATCAGAAGTCCTTATACCGAAAAATTCACCTTATTTATTGAATGACCTTCGTACATTAGAATTCAGTACCGGAGTATGACCCTTTGGCGACCCTAGCATAATTAATTTATGGGAACGTGTGACCTCTCAGATGAAGCCACCGTCGATTGCGTACACATGTCTTGAATATTGTGTCTAAGAAGAGCTAAGATGAAAACGTATATTCTATCCGTCACATAACTTTTACTACAGTCTGTTGTTAGAGTTGTTCTATTTTATTATTAGTTATTGTTAATCTCTTATTTTCCCTAAAATCTGCTGTATATGGTATATATAGTGTGTAATAGATAAACTGTAGTCTAAACTATGCAAAAATTGAAAATAACACTGACATCTCATTTTAATATACAGGGTGTCCCAGATATCGCGCACCATCTAGAGTTTTATAAAAAACACATATGAATATCAAGTTTATTGATCATAATCATAACAGATTCTCAAACTGTTCATCCTCTGCATTAACACACGCATCAATTCTCTTTTTGTGTTTTAAGAATACGATGCACTGATGATTTGCTAATCGTTGGCTCTTGGCTTATTTTCCTTACTGATTTCACGAGGCTTCTAGCAACATTTGCCAGAACCATGCGGGATGTTTCTTCATCAGTTGCACTCTTTCGCCGACGACATATCTCACGGTCAGCAACTGATCCAGTTTCTTGGAAACGTTTGATCAAGCGACAGATAGTGGTATGGCTCAATGGTTTTTCTCGCTCAGGATGATTGCGGTTGAATCCTTGAGCTTTGGAAAAACCCAACTAAAAAAATTCAACAGGTAATGTGAAAAATCATATTCTGAATCCTGATTGGTTGACAAATCGAGAAATTCAAAATCCGTGAGCAAAACGGTTTTTTCACAGCTAAAGAAAAAATCGTTCTGGGAACCACCCCACGTGACCAGAATTCTGTATTTAAGGAGGTCCCCTGACCGGGTACAGTCACTGAGATGGGAGCGGTTAGCTGAGGAGCACGTGTCAATGTAACGAAAGAAAATTCAAGAAGCCGACCCCGGACGCAGGGCACGCCACATTTTCATTCGCCCTATTATTCCAACGTCTCTTTCTTCATTTTCACACCACGCCGCTAAAGAGGACAACACTAAATGGACACACGTGATAAGTACCACTCCTTTATTTGTTTTGTCTTCTCTTTCTTTTAAACTATCGTGACCTACTAAAAAGAGGAAGGAACAAAGACTTTACACTCTATTACTACACAACCATGAAGTTTAAACTTTTGCGGACATTACAAATACTGATATGACTACTACGAAGAATTTTAACTATCTAACTGCATGCATTTTTTCAATTTCACAAATATATTATCGTGTTCAGTTCACGAATTTCACTTATATTTTCCTTCTTATACTTTTTTCATGCTGTAAATAAATCTTTGCTTTAATATACACACAAAATATTTTATCCTTTCACATTTCAACCTTCAACTTTCTGATATTTAAATTATGGGAACTTCGGACGTGTTTGACACAAGGCCAATATGCCAAGCATGACCGGAGTTCCTCTACAATGTGTATGATGAACGGTAACATTAGTTAATATATGTGTATATGCGTATTAATAGATGTGTCACGTCTATTAAAACAATGGATAGTTTTCCAATATATGTGTGAGGAATATTTTGGACGATAAAGTGTCTTATAACGTATATATATATATATATATATATATATTTCTGTAGAAACGATTGTTCGCCTTCACTGTAATGTTAGTGTATATGGGTATGGGCGCGAGGAAAACTATGATACACTTTACCATCCAAAATATTCCACTCACATACAATAATTTATATTTACCAAAATTACACCAAATTATCTTGAAATATAAAAGGGTAAATTTATTCAATAAAATCACTATTGGCTCTAACCATGATATTCAGACGAAACCTCCTGGTGAATTCTGCCACAATCCTCACCTTCAGTCTGTCTTTCGTGTTACGAGTGGTTTTCTTGGTCTCCCGCATAGTTGATACTATACTGATTGCATCATGGAAGTATTTTTCTTACAATCGGTAATACTAGACTGATTAACAAATAGTATTTTTCTTACAATCTGTAATACAATACTGATTGCATCATGGAAGTATTTTTTTACAATCGGTAATACTATACTGATTAGCAAATAGTATTTTTCTTACAATCGGTAATACTATACTGATTAGCAAATAGTATTTTTGTTAAAATCCGTAATACTATACTGATTAGCAAATTACAAATTAAATAATATGCATACAATTTACCCAGCGCAAACTCTCTCTCTTATATATATATATATATATATATATATATATATATATATATATATTTCAATTGGTAAATGTGTTTATTCCGAAACATAGGTTTCAACCTTTTGATATCTTCAGGCGATTTACAATAACTGATTTTGCCGTTTTTTAAACGCTCGATTTTTTACGAAGACGAGGCCGAAATTTTCAAACAACCGAAAAATTTTCAAAATTCGGGAGGGGTTATTTAATGATTTCAGGACACTTTCATCCATGTTTTTATGATCCTAGTATGTATTTATGGGTATGAGTATATGTAGGCATAATTTCTGATCTTTCATTTAGTAATTTTTCTCCTAGCACAATCTGCACACATTGCCATTGTTGCATGGTTTGGCTATTTTAACTATACTCCAAATTATATCAGGGTCTTTTCCATATTTCAATTTTAATTTCCACACGTGGTTAGCCAGTTTAGTAGAATATTTAAGGTTTTCCATTTTAAATGTAGATTTATGACTATTCCATCTGATTTTAAAATAAAAAAAATAAAAATAAAAATGTACAAGCTTCGTTTGACAGTACCGAAATTTCAGAATTGATAAGAATACACATTCTAAGTAAAATTAATGAAATGATCCTCATAGACAACCACGGATTATACAGAGAAGACGGATTAATGATATCTCCGGACAACAAAAGAGAGAATGATGGAATAAGAAAAATGCTTTATAACTTCTTTAAAAATCTAGATTTTGAAATAGTAGTTAAAACAAAATGAAGGTAGTTCAATATTTAAATGTAGAATTTAATTTACAAACTGTCAGCGTCTCTCCATATATGAAAACAAACACAAATTTAAAGTACGTAAGCAAAAGATCTAACCATCAAACAAACATAAACAAACACATCCATAAGAGAACAGAGCACAGGCTATCAAAAAATTCGTCAAACGAAGCAATCATTTATGAAAAGAAAAAAGATTATGAAAACGCCTTAAAGAAATCTGGCCATAAAAGCACTTTAGAATATAAACCTCAGCTAAACAAACAAACAAAAATAATAGAAATGGAAACATTATCTAGTTCAATCCACCGTATAACTAAAAGTAAAATCAAAGATAAGACAAATATTTTTAAGATTAATCAATAAACGCTTTCTAAAGATTTCAAATGAACAATATTAAAAATTCTACTATATAATAGCATTGAACACTTTTTAATACTGATCTAATTTAATTATGACCAAGAATTAATAATAATAATAATAATAATAATAATAATAATAAATATATATATATATATATATATATATATATATATATATATATATATATATATATATGATAGCAAAGAGTCTGTCACTTTAACTGACTTCGAAGTTCGTGAGGACACCGTTATGATGTTCTCACTCGTCAGGGCTGGTTTGCCATTAGGTCTGTGTTTTTTCTTGTCTATATAGAGCAAGGTGTGATTTTTGTGGGAGGGTATTTTTTAGGATTGGTTGATTTTTTTTTTGTTAATTTTTTCCATTTTTTCTTTTATTATGCAGGTGTTTGATTTGTTTCTATTTTTATTGCTAGTTTGATTTTTTTTAGATTGCGCTGTTTTTTAGTATTGACCATTTTATTGCTTAGACATCTTTCTTAACGTGTTGATATGTTTCACCGCATGACAGTTTCTGTTTTCTGGGTCATGGTTGTGTTTTTGTGTTTTTTTGTACACTTGTGTTTGTGGGCTTTATGTGTGCGTTTTATTTTTCGTTTAAAGGTTGTGTTATTTTCTGTTTTTTTTTGTCGTGATTGAGTGTTTTGTATTTTTTGTCTTGTTTTTCTTATTATTTTTTGTTTTTTTGTCGTTAGTGGGTGTGTGGATATTTCTACTTTTTTAATATTCCAAGTTTTCTTTATTGTATTCATATATATTGTTTGCATGTTTCATTTTTGCTCGATTTTGTTGTTCGTTATTGTTGCTTGCGTGGCAAAGTAGGTATTTGTTCACATGCTTATATTTTCTCATTATCTCGTTTCATTTGTTTAGTATTTTACTTTGATTTTTAAAGCTGATTATGGCTAGCTTCTCTTCTAGGCATAATTTACACATTTGTTATTACTGCTGTATGGTGGTGCTTTTTCCTTATTATTTCTTATTTAATTTTGGTTGTAAAGTTTTTCTTTTCCTTTCTTAATAATAATAATAATAATAATAATAATAATAATAATTCAACATGCATTAATTAATAGATCCGGTTCGGAATTACAAAAAGTAGCTGAAGAAATCCGGTGCGTGAAACGGTTGAAAGGTGGCGATTATGGCAATAAAGAAGAAGTCAACAGCCCGTTCTACTTTATTTTATTTTCTACGACACATGAAGAAGTAGACGAAGAAGAAGAAGAAGAAGAAGAAGAAGAAGAAGAAGAAGAAGAAGAAGATGATAATCAAACACATCTAAACTTATATATAAATGGAACTTTGCCTGTGTGTGTGTCTGTGTGTGTGTGTGTGTGTCCGTTACCTATAGACTCCGAAACGGCTGAACCGATTTTCTTGAAAATTTACACAGTTCTGCGTCTGTGAGTGTTCTTAGCTAGGTTTTGTGTCGAGGTATCCCCGATAAATATCGAAAATCGCTAATCGAAAAAATCGGGTTATAGAAGGAGTGGTCCGATTTTAATCAAATTTGATACACTCATAGACAAAGACATAAGAAACGATATTCAGAGGTTTCAAGGTTCCAGTTCTTAAAATAGTGCAGAAAATCGATAATATATATATATATATATATATATATATATATATATATATATATAAGTCAAGATGTTTGTGTGTGTGTCTGTTTATCTACCTGTATGTCTGTATTTTATTCAGCCCTTTCATTTTAGTTTTTTCTACGGGTTTGGCTCTAAGTAGGTATAATTGTAGTTCTTAGTCTCAGCCATGATACCATTTACTCAGAGGAGTTATTTAGCCTTCAAAATTCAGTTTACGACGAAAAAAACTTATTTGATATCGATACCTGAAAGCAAAATTTGACTTACATCCATTCATTTTTCTTTCAGTCTACGGTTTCGCTTTAACTGGAAACAACTATTGCTTTTTAGTATTTCGTGTCAACGTACAAAGAGTCTGAGCTCCAAGACCACAGATTAATTTTAAAGCATTCATTACGCCCGAGTAACGCTAGGCTATACTGGTAGTATTATAATATTAGGAACTTAATAAGTTCTCGCCGTTTTCCAATAGATGACATTCCAAGAACAGCGTGCGTGTAGTTTCATCTATAAGGAAGTGCCATAAGCAAGGTTGAAATTCAGTGTATATTATTTCACCCGAGTGTAAACAACTTTTTCTTCATAGCGTTAAGCATGTCGGATTTCGTGCGTAAGAAAGTTTATGTCGGGGAATTTTACTACACTACTTTATTTAAAAGAAATCTGCAGTTAAAACACACATAATTTTTTTCAAACTTACGGCGGAAATGCTATGCCAAAACAACATGCAGAGATTGGTTTAGACTATTAAAAAATAATGATTTTAATGTTGAAGATAAAGAATTACGAAACTCGATTTCACTTACTGTCTCACCAACGTGACGTGGCTTCCCTGTCTTTTCTACAAATATATATTTTAATGGCGATTGGTCTGACGAGCATTTTGTCCTGTTGCCCCGAATATATGAAATTATGCGCGCTACAAGATTGGCAAATAATTCTCACCGTTTCTTTTCTTGCACCTCACATCTGTGGAACTTCCTTCCGATTTATTTCTTCCCTGATAACACATTCAGTTAAGTGTCATACGAGATACACGCTTGAGCGATCATATCTCTTTCGCGACATGGTTGGCTGGCAGATGATTTTCCCGCTGCAGGTTGCCATTCTCGCAATATTTTAGTTAGAATATTGCTGCCACATATGATTATGTGTTTTTACTATTTACCTTGAGCTCCTTGATAAAATTCAATGATGAATCAGCAATATTATTGGTACTGATCTGGCGGCTCAGTTTAAGTCACCTACCCACCGCCGTAAGGTTGCCTCCCTGTGCCTTTTCTATCAATACTTTCATGATAATTGTTCATATTTGTCCGATAGTGTACCTAGACTTCATAATTGTTCGATATTGTACCTAGACTTTTTGAATTTTACCTCATTAGAAACAAAGAAAAGAGTGCTGGGTTGCTATATGATATCTGTCCTTCTGTATGGAAGTGAATGCTGGACGATCTCATCAAAGATGAAGGACAGGGATGAGGGTTGCTATATGATATCTGTCCTTCTGTATGGAAGTGAATGCTGGACGATCTCATCAAAGATGAAGGACAGGGATGAGGGTTGCTATATGATATCTGTCCTTCTGTATGGAAGTGAATGCTGGACGATCTCATCAAACATGGAGGACAAGGATGAGGGTTGTTACATGATATCAGTACTTCTGTATGGAAGTGAATGTTGGACAATCTCATCAAAGATGAGAGGGATGAGGGTTGCGACATGATATCAGTACTTCTGTATGGAAGTGAATGCTGGACGATCCCCTCAAAGATGAAAGAGAGGGATGAAGGTTGCGACATGATATCAGTACTTCTGTATGGAAGTGAATGCTGGACGATCTCATCAAAGATGAAAGAGAGGGATGAGACACCACAAATGTGGTTTTACAGAAGGATACTGAGGATACCATGGACGAAGAACGTGTGCAAGGTTGAGGTGTTGGAAAGGATGCAAACGAAAAGAAAACATACTTAACATCAGAAAGAGAGAAATGAGGAAGGAGAGCCTAGAGAATTTAATACTCACAAGTCGGATAGAGAGAAGGAGAGACGGGAAAAGCAGCACGAGAATTACTTGATAGGTCGGAGCAAATGGATGGCGGAGCAGAGTTTGGAAGAGATACCAAGAGAAGATGTGCGTTGTGGTGCAGTAGATATCGGCTCGGAATGAGAAATCGGGGAGCCGAGTTCAAATTCCAGTTGAATTCATTGCATTCACTTACGCGCAAATACCATTGGGAAAGGTATTAATCCGTCTATTCCTTCCAGTTATGGGTTAAATAACAGGACAGATTCGGTTCTATAGCCTTGGCTGGAAACCAATCTATCGCAGAAAGCAATGGCAACCTACTGTGGGATAATCTTCTGCCCAGTCAGTCATGTCTCTTTCGAGACTTGATCGCCCAAGCGTGTTTCACGTATGGCACTTAACTGACTGACTGACCAAGAGAAGAAATATTGAGACAGAGCAAAATGGAAGTCCATGATGTGAGAGAGTGGTTGCAGCCGGTCTTCCAAGTCAGTATCGATCACGTTACAGATTCTCCGTTGTATTTTGTCAAGAAGCCCGAGGAGAGTAGCAGGGGCACCCGAACAGATGTGGCAGCAGTATTCGATACACGGGCGGATGGTAGATTTATATATGTGCAGGATAGATTCAGACGGGAAAGACTTCCGGGCCCTGCACAGAGAACCGACTTTCATAGCGGCGGATTTGACAATGGATTCAATATAGTCATTCCATTTGAGGTCCGCCGAGATTACTCTTTCATCTTTACGCTCATTTTCTAGTACTAATTGTTCCACACCCGGTCACCTCTTGTGTCTTAGTGGCTTTATTACTTCGCATGAGGTTCCTCTTCTTCTTTACTTCCTATCCGTACGCAAGCAGTTTTCCTGCTAATATAGATCCTTGATTATCCTAACGTCTTTTCCGTAAATGTCGAGGTTGTCGAACATCTCTATCAAGTCCTTGTGTTGTCCTTTATTGAACGCCTCTGCGTAGTCTACAAAGCACAGATAAAGGTCCTTCTGCATCTGTATTGCTCGTTCAGATAGCATTCTGAGTATGAATATCGCATTCCTACAAGACCTTCTACAGATGGTAGCTGAAGAGACTGACAAGAAAGGACTACAAATAAACTGCAAGAAAACCGAATGCAAGGTCATCAGTAAAAAAGGCAGCCCAATATGCCAAATACAGATTGGAGATACTAGAATCAAGCAGGTACAAAAATTTAAATACCTGTGAAGTGTTATGACAGAAGACGGAAAGTGCGACACAGAGATCCGAAGGCGAATTGGCATGGCGAAGGAAGCATTCCAGAAGTTGAATAAAGTATTAAGAAACAGGACAGTTTTGCTAGAAACAAAGAAGAGAGTACTGGATTGCTATGTGATGTCCGTCCTTCAATATGGCAGTGAATGTTGGACAATATCATCAAAGATGAAGAAAAAACTTGAAGCAACTAAAATGTGGTTCTACTGAAGGATGCTGCGAATATCATGGATCGAGCATGTGAGCAATGATGAGGTCTTGGAAAGGATGGAAACGAAAAGAAAATTAATACTGAGCATCAGGAAGAGACAGCTGAAGTTCCCTGGACATGCAATGAGGAAGGAGGGCTTAAAGAACTTGATACTAACAGGCCAGATAGAGAGAAAAAGAGACAGGGGAAAGCAGCTGATAACATACGTGAAGGACCTAATCAATTGGATGATGGAACGAGGGTTGCATGGTGTAACAAGAGAAGGTGTGCTAAGAGCCACCAGGGATAAGGAGACGTGGAAAGCCATGATCGCCTACGTCTTGAAAGGAAATGGCACATAGGAGAAGAAGTTTCGGTATATTTAACGAAACCATACTGTTCTTATTCTATCTCTGAGCTGATTCTGCTGCGTGCTCTGTTTATCAGAATCCGGATGATGAGTTTTGTTATGTGGCTCATTTAACTGATTGTTCGATGGAGATCACATTCCATTGCACCTGGCTTTTTGGGTAGTAAACACGAAACTACTTTGGGTAGTAAAGACGAAAAAATTACTTAGATGTATTGACAAAGTGACAAAGCGAATGAAATGCAACTGAAATATAAGTAACTAAATACTCATCTTGGAATTTTCTATTAGTTGATTAAATAGTAAAAGCAATTAACCGGATAATTTAGTATAAATCTTATGTAACTCTCCTGTAGTTTTATTCATTCCACCCGGGGTGAGACGTGAGCAATTTGCATATGGAATTATCTTCATGCGTTTCAAGTGTTGAAAAGTCGGTGGATTCAGAATGTTTACCTTAAGGTATTGGTCGAAATTAGCGCCGTTCGTGATAATTTCGAAAAACAACCTTTGATTCTCTTTGTCGCGTTAATTAACAACACAGCTGTTTTTCTCAAGATAAGCACAAAGAACTACTTTTTAAAAGACTTTTTTTATTTGTATACTACATTTTTTTGTTTTTCTTTTCTTAAACTGCGCACTTTTCTAAGTGTTAATAGTAACACTACCACTAATAATAATGTTTTAAATCTAGGAATCTTTTATAAGAACTAATGAATAATAATAAATTCGTTGACTAATTAACCGAGCAGAATCGGGTTGGTAGAGATGTGGTTTCCAGTGCAACGCAATATGGTCGGTTCTCCTTGAGTCGTGTTCTGGCAGAGGTTGTTTAAATTACCGTCCGGTCGCAGACATCCCAACTTTAGCGGTGGATGGATATCAGTTGAAAAACGGCTTCAGTGGTTCTCGTGGGAGATGCATGGGGTGCGCGGCGTGCTATAGGGCCTGGGATTAGCGGGTTGGAAGGACATCGATTTTCGATCAGGATTCGTTAATTTATTTTCTGGGAGAACAATTTATATGTTGAACACAATCAAAACTCATAAGGTGATCTCGGGGCGATTGAATTTCCGGGTTGATGGTCACTGAAAAATGAGTGAAAGGAGAAGACGTGAGCGAGGCTGTGAGTAAGAGAAATGATGAGAGAGGTAGATTAAGCGAAAGACACATGTATATTTAGTGATTGTGGTAGAGAGAGAAAGAGAGAGAGAGAGAGAGAGAGAGAGAGAGAGTGAGAAAAATTTTCGCAAAGAGTGCAGAGGAAAAAGAAAAAGACACACACACACACACACACACACACACACACACACACACACATATATATATTATTTACATCATCCTGGCTGTTGTCATCATCCTTATTGCTATATTCAAGATGGAAGGAGAACTGGGAGACATACAACGACCGAAACGTCATGAATATGGCAATAATGATGAGGACAACGGTCCGAATGATGTCGGTTAATTATACACGCTTGGGCGATCATGTCTCTAAGGAGACATTAATGACTGGCCAGAAGATTATACAGCAGTAGGTTGCCATTACTTTCTGCGGTAGACTGGTTACCAACCAAGGCTATAGAACCTAATCTTTCCTGCTATTTGACCCATAGCATGATGGAGAAGAGATGGATTAATAGGGTATTTGCGCGAAAGTGAATGCAAGGAATTCAGCTGGAATTCGAACTCGGCTTCCCTATTTCTCGTTCCAAGCCGATATCCACTGCAACACAACGCACATGCTCGAATTATATAAATAGTTAAAAAACAAAAAAATGAAAAATAAAAACACATAACAGAAATATAGACAGAAAGCCGGAACGTAACGGGCGAAACGTCGTGCAGATCGCAACAAAGATGAGGACAACACCCTGAACAATGAAAATAGGGTAGAATACCACATCTCATATAGATAGATAGATAGATAGATAGATAGATAGATAACGTAGAATATTTGGTATTTATGTCAGGTAAATTCCGATAGAGACGAGCTTAAAAGAACTCAATGTTAAATTTATTTTTTTATTTAATTTAACTGAGTAATATAATCTTGAAAATTTTTAGATATTTTACAATTTCATGGGTAATACGTATTTTGCAGCAAAACCTGCTGCTCTTCAGACCCAAATGATACAACAGTTAATATTCAAAATCATCCAGAAAAGAATCACATACAGACACTTACGTGCCATAACGATAATTGATATTTGTAACGGTAATCTACAAAAAAACCTTTCCTCGCTCATTAAAAAAAACAAAGAAAGAAAGAAAAAAATTAAACTATAGAAAAATCATAAACGGAAAAAAGAGAAAGAAAAGGAAAGGAGAAAGGAAGTTAAAGTTAACGTCTTAGATCGACACCATATATATATATATATATATATATATATATATAATCTAAACTTGGATATATATATATATAATCTAAACTTGGATATATATATATATATATATATAATCTAAACTTGGATATATATATATATATATATATATAATCTAAACTTGGATATATATATATATATATAATCTAAACTTGGATATATATATATATATATATATATATATATATAATTCAAATGACCAAATTTTAAAAAAAAATTATTTTAAATCCTATACCTTTTTATTCCCTTTAAAATTAATTATGCCTTTTTAAGTTAAGGCCTTTTTCTAATACTTCAACGTTTTTGGGAAGTTAGGTTTTTGAATATATCCAGCGTCTGTAATATATATAAAAAAAATTCTTTCTTTTCTTTTCTTTTTCCCTCCCTTCCTTCCTTTATCTCTCTTATCTCCCACCTTTTTTCCGTTTTACTTAACCTTACATCAATTTCATCACGGCCGTCTGTTAATTTTTAGTTACAATTCTCTTTCCTTCTTTTGCGAACCCAGACGATGTCTATTGTTTCTTTTCTTGTTTATTTGATTGTATTTTATCTTTTTCTTTTTTCTTTTCTTTTTTCTTTTTTTCTTTTTCTTTTTTATTTTCTTTTTTAATTTCTTTGCAAATCTATTTAAAAAGGAAAATTAGACTGATTTTTCTCCAGTTTCTGAAAGGATTTTTCTGTTGCTGAAGTGATGTGTTATCCCCCGTGGGGATGTTCATATCGAAATGGTCATTCAACATCATTGAATTAATCCTTTTTTAATTTATATATATATATATATATATATATATATATATATATATCATTGCAATCTAAGGAAGGCAATGAGGCCATCAAAATACAATGGGTTACTGATCGAGAAATAATATCAGAAAAATATAAAAACATTCTTAAGGAGCGAAAGCAATAAATGAACAGGAATTAAGAAGTGAGACGATAACGATTGAGAAGTCCGAGAAAATAAACTCTTAGCGCAGAAGAGATGGTTACATCAAACTAGTTCAACAGTAAAACTGTGAGACCTTAACCCTTGTGCAAATAAACTGAAACAAAACGAACAGTGTTATCTTAGGATTTTTCACACTTTACATGATCATACGTCGTCTCTTGGCGTTCATTTTCTCTTTCGACCGCATTTTCTTTTACGTTAATTTTTTCGCCTCCATGTTCTGACTAAAAGTTGAAAGGCTGACATCAACAATATCCGCGATCTCTCTGTAAGTCTCGCCTGTGTGTTCGTGAATCATTACAATTTTCGTACGCTTCGTTAGAGTAATTTCCATCGCAGACAATGGCCGTATGATAACTAATCGACAGTCGAGACAATATTGTCTGGGCGTGATAAAAATCTGATGCATTCACGGCTGTCGTATTATTTTTAAAGACCAAACAAATTTCATCATACACCCACAAAATAAATCCATATTGCTGCACACCACTGCAAATGACTTAACCTGAGGATAAAAAAGAAATCGATTACACCCTGTCACTCCAGTAGGTCTAAACTGATCATATAGTGAAAAAAAAAAAAACAAAGAAAAAGAAAACTAAAACATTTGTTTTAATTAATTTGCACAAGGGTATATAACTACAATGAACACAGTGTAACCAAAAATCTAAATCCCGGAACGGTCAGTTCATAATAAGCACCTGATGATTTCAGAGTGCATAAAACTCCGAGTCGTGCTATAGCTGAAGGATAATATGTATATGTACGTATTTATTTTCTTTTGAATGCTGCTTATTTTTCTAATTCATCTCTTTCTAATATTCTTAACATTAATGGTAACTATAAAGTAAATAGCTATATATAATATGAAGATTCAAAAGACCGACTCAAAGAGAGGCAGGCCAACGATCTGTCTATTACGTTCATCGGTTTGAACAAAGAACAGGTTCATTTAGAAGCATTTTATAAAGTACATCACAGTGAAATTTTGGAACTGCTAAGATAACCTTCATATATCTGGGAAGAAATCGAGAATAGTCCAGAACCAACACTGGAAGCAGTAAAAATTATTCCTACACCAGTTACCAACTATCGCCTGACGAAGTACAGTTTATAGAACTGAAACATAAAAGTTTTTGTATAGCGATGTAAAATGTTTTACTATAATCATTTCTATTAAAAATACTAAAATTATATATATATATATATATATATATATATAAAATTAAAATAGGATTAATTCAGTGATGTTGGATTATCATTTCGATATGAAAATCCCCACGGGGGATAACACATCACCTCAGCAACAGAAAAATCCTTTCAGAAACTGGAGAAAAATCAGTCTAATTTTCCTTTTTAAATAGATCTGCAAAGAAATTAAAAAAGAAAAAGAAAAAGAAAAAAAGAAAAAGATAAAACAAAATAAAATCAAATAAACAAGAAAAGAAAAAATTGACATCGTCTGGGTTCGCAAAAAGGAAAGAGAATTGTAACTTAAAAAAAAATGAATGGACGGCGTGTTGAATTGATGTAAGGTCAAGCAAAACGGAAAAAAGGTGGGAGATAAGAGAGATAAATAAAGGGAGGGAAAAAAGAAAAGAAAGAAAATTTTTTAAAAATATTACAGACGCTTGGATTAAAGTATGTGTGTATATATATATATATATGAAATAATGAACTTAATCACAGTAAGGCAACACTAATAATAACAGACTAAACATCCAAAAATAATGCTAACTTAACAGTAATATAAACCGTCTTGTAACCCGGCGAGAACTACCTCGTGGTTTAAATAATGAGAGGAGAAAAAAAGAAATAAACAGCGCACAAGAACAATACGTCTAGTGCTCGTTTGTAAGAAAAAAAGCCAAGACGAAACCTTAAAAAGACAATGCTCGATACGAAAGTACGAAAGTAGAGTGAGAATACAACACAAAAATCTAGAAGTGAGCCACCACCTACCGCGGTTTCACACAAACGGTTCTTCAGGGTAAGAGGCTCTTGCCCTGAAGAACCGTTTGTGTGAAACCGCGGTAGGTGGAGGCTCACTTCTAGATTTTTGTATTATATATATATATATATATATATATACACACACACACATATATATATATATATATATGTATATATATATGTGTGTGTGTGTGTGTGTATATTGTGTGTGTATATATATATATATATTGATTGATTGATTGATAACTGAGTTTTTGGTCATAATAAAATTAGACCAGTACACATTAGACCAGTACAATTATATTGTAGAAATTTTGAATATTCTTCATTTGTAAACGAGTTACTACGTGACCTAGATTTCTACCATGTGGTGTCTGATTAACTGATTTTATCGTTTACCTTTTTTTTTTTTAAAGAACGCCCACGTAACGGTGACTTTTTGGAACGTTCGTGTAGCGGGGAATTTTTAAACGCAAGTTTAAAAATTACAAGAAATTATGACGTTTTCATCCATGGTTGTATGAACCTAATAGGTATTTTATGGTATGGTTACACTTAGTGATAATTTCTGTTCTTTTATTTAATAATTCATTTTTGTTTGGGAATTGCATAATCGCTAACTTTTCTTCTTGGCACAGTCTACATATTTTGCCATCGTTGTAAGGCTTGGCTGTTTTCACTATATGTCTGGGGCTTTTCCATATTTTAATTTCAATTTCCACACGTGGCTAGCCAATTTTGTACATTTTTTTAAGTTTTCCATTTTAAATGTAGACTTGTGATTGAACCACCTGGTCTTAATGGTGTCTTTGGTTGATCCCAAATATATTTTGTTTTAACCATTTAAGTCATGTACTTTTGCCTTGTAAATGACTTGAAGTGGGCATTTATTTTTGTCACTGCAGTTGCATTCTTTATTAGTGATATTGTTTTGTACAATGCTATATAAATTTCTGGCGTTTTGTTTCTTTATGAAACTTTCTAAATTACTAACACAACTATTACTTAGCTTGATTGTATTCCTACTAGAAATTTTGTTTAGTTCTGAGCTTTTTGGAAAGTGTTTATCTATCAGTTTTAAAAAAATATTTGTCCTATTTTTGTTTTACAACACACACACACACACACACACACACACACGCACGCACGCACGCACGCACGCACGCACGCACACACGTGTAATAATAATAATAATAATAATAATAGCATACTGCAGCTCAAGAGCTATAAGGTTTCGGTGATAAAACACCATCATCAGACAGTAAAATGTGGTTAATTTATTTGGAAATATAGATAGATAAAGAGATTAAAAAATAAAATAAAAAATAAAAATAAAATATAGAATAAAAACGGCATCCAATGGGATGCATTATGTAGGGTCTGGAGTTTACGGCATTTTAAAGAATGATGTGTGTACGACTCATAGACAGTAGTGTTTCACTGTTTTATCACTAAAAGCCAGACATGACAAAAATACAAAAATGGAAGAAAAAATTACCATATATTTATCCTCTACTTTTGCATTGACCATTTTTTAAAAGTAAATATCTAACTGTGGAATGTACTTTCATTAGTAACCATTACTTATATCATTATTAATATATATACTTATATATATATATATATATGGAGTTCGTGAAACGCTGATTTTAAACGTACGTTGACTTGCGTTAGTTAGTTTGTCTTTACTGATACACGCTTGGGCGATCATATCTCGAAAGAGACATGACGGACTGGATATGAGATTTTCCTGCACTAGGTTGCCACTGCTTTCTGCGGTAGACTGGCTGCCAGCCAAGGTTATAGAACACAGTCCGTCCTGTTATTTAATTCATAGCTAGATGGGGAAGAGATGTATTATCTTATTAAGTAGTAATTAATGGGGGATCATTTTATTACTTCATAACAATATAAAACTGATCCCCAACTTTATGCCCAGTACAAGCCTTAATCATGTTTTCAACTATTACATTCAGTCAGTCAGTTAAAGTGCCATACGTAATACACGCTTGGGCGATCATGTCTCGAAAGAAACTTGACTGACTGGACAGAAGATTTTCCCGCAGTAGGTTGCCATTACTATCTGCAAAAAGTTTTATCGAGTGTGAAAGAATAAGAAAAAAAGATATATATATATATATAAAGTGGACAAGTTTATCACTGAGCTGATGTCATGTCGACTTTAACATGTCAGATTTCCTGTCAAAGAAATTTTATTTGAGGGGAATTTTCGTGCCAAAGAAAGTTTATTTGAGGGGGAATTTTACTGCAGTACCTTATTCAAAAGAAAGCTGCAGCTGAAGCACACACATATATATATGCTAAAATTATACAACTTAGCTGAGCAATTGTGTTTCAGACATGCCGAAAAAATCAAAAAGCCCAGAGGGTGAAGACATCACAATAATGCCTTCATGAAACTATGAAGTCGACATGACTAAAATAACACTGCTCAACTAAGTGGCAACCTTTTCCCCCCAATTGCAAAAAAAAAAACAAAAAAAAAAAAACGACTTACAGACTTAAATCGGTATGTCCGCCGGTCTTTCAAACAAAGACTGTATAACTACAGGTACTCCTTTTCAAACCCCGGTCAGAGGTACCAGACAGCCCTTTCGCGGGCATTCTGGAAAATGAAAGAGGAAGGGCTGGATCCTGAAATTAGCCCGTATTCCGAGGAATTTTCGTGATAGGTGCTGTCTATGTTTACTGGAAAAAATTTCAATATTAAAATACCCCACCAACACCGGCTACTGAATCTTAGGAGGGAATTCATCAGTAAGTGCCGCCACAAGGCAAATATTTTGAATACTTAAATTTAGAATTTAAATCCCCGTTGACTAGATGTTAGAATATAAATTAAAAGGATTCAATTTAAGTTTTAATCTTAATTTTACCCTAACGTTAACTTTAAAAAGTATTTTAACCCCCTACCTTCCTACCCCAACCTCCTTTAATTGCCTATCTTTAGAAAATGTGGATTCTTTTACTAAACCCCTTTTTCCTTGGTTAACACATATATGTATATATATATATATATATATATATATATATTTTCTCTAATATTTTTTTTCTAATAATTTTTTCTCTAATAATTTTTAAACTGATAACTTCTTGTAATTGGCATTTAGCTCGCTTCTACCTAAAAGGTTTAATCAAATAAAAATTTTAAAAATCTTATATTGAAACCCATTCCTTCCCGCCTAAATACACCTTTTCAAACAGCCCAAAATCTTAACCTTAAAAAAGTAATTGAACTTTTAACTTTAAATTCATGACTTCCTGTAATGGATAAACTTAATTAAAAATTTTTAAGATATTATATTTAAATCTATTCCTCCCCTTCCTAAAGCGTTTCAACACCCTGTAACCCCGCGACTACCAGCTCTGTCCTGTTCTACTTTGTGACCGTTGTTAACCTAAAAACTTTCCACATTTTACCCCAGGGGCTTCGCCATTTGGAACAAAACAATGTCGCTGACGTGACGTAGAAACTGTATTAGAGATCCTATGTTGAAATGTACATCCGACACCTTTGAATTTTGAAAATTTTCTTTTATATATATATATATATATATATATATATATATATATATATATATATAT
>JBBBDQ010001013.1:102500-105000 GCA_037127315.1 Ascarosepion bandense | reverse complement strand
ATCTCTGTCTGTTCGTTCATTCATTCATCTATCTATCTCACTGTTCATTATCTATCTATCTATCTATCTCCCAGTCTGTCTATTTATCTATCTATCTATCTATCTATCTATCTATCTATCTATCTATCTATCTATCTATCTATCTATCTATCTATCTATCTATCTATCTCAGTCTGTTCATTATCTATCTATCTATCTATCTATCTATCTATCTATCTGTCTGTTCATTATCTATCTATCTATCTATCTATCTGTCTGTTCATTATCTATCTATCTATCTATCTATCTATCTATCTGTCTGTCTATTATCTATCTATCTATCTATCTATCTATCTATCTATCTATCTATCTAACTAACTAATATCTATCTATCTATCTATCTATCTATCTATCTATCTATCTAAGTCTGTTCATTATCTATCTATCTATCTATCTATCTATCTATCTATCTAAGTCTGTTCATTATCTATCTATCTATCTATCTATCTATCTATCTATCTATCTATCACTTGTTTTTCTGTCTATCCCTGCGATCAAATATTATTTATTACTAAAAATTATAAATAGTTTATAATCGCTATATTTGCTCATATTTTGATGGGTCTCGGCACACAGAAAAAGCAGTATACACCACCGACGAAGAATGAAATAAATGACGTTAATTAAGTATAGATGAAGACATAAAACAATAAAGAAATATGCTTGCCATTAAATAATACCTGCAACAACTAGTCTCATGTTCTACCAATGCTGGACGATATAATCGAAAATGAGGACAAAACTGGAAGCAGCAGAAATGTGGTTCTACAGAAGGATGCTGCGGATATCGTGGACTGAGCATGCAAGCAACGATGAGGTGTTGGAAAGAATGGCAACAAAAAGGAAATTGATACTGAGCATCAGGAAGAGACAACTGAAGTTCCTCTGACACGCAATGAGGAAGGAGAGCCTGGAGAACCTGATACTGACTGGCCAGATAGAAGGAAAGAGAGACAGAGGAAGGCAGCGGATAACATATTTGCAGGGCCTGATCAGGTGGTTGACGGAACGGGGGTTGACAGGGGTAACAGGAACAAACATACTAAGAGCCACAAGGGAGAGGAAGACGTGGAGAACCATGATCACCTACGTCCTGATGTGACAGTGTACATAGAAGAAAAAGAAGAAGTTCTGTAAATTTGTGGTCCTGTGCCCTACTTAGTTAAGCTAAGCAAATAATCTCAGTTTTCTTTGTGTGTCTGAGTAAGTTCCGCCTCTTGCTACCAACACTAGGATTTTGGTTTCTTATTTAAGAAATTGCATTCACTTTCGCGCAAATAACCTTGGGAAAGGTATTAATCCGTCTATTCCTTCCAGCTATGGGTTAAATAACAGGACAGATTGGGTTCTATAGCCTTGGCTGGCAACCAGTCTACCGCAGAAAGCAATGGCAACCTACTGCGGGATAATCTTCTGCCCAGTCAGTCATGTCTCTTTCGAGACATGATCGTCCAAGCGTGTATCACGTATGGCACTCAACTGACTATAAATATACTGTTACTGAAATAGGACACATTCAAAGCAGGTTGGCTACATATTATACCGGCACTAAATAAAGTTAGAAAAAAAAAAAAAAACAGATACAAAGAAAGATAAAATACAAAAAAAAAAAAAATGAAGAAAGATTGAAACAGCAACAAGAAAATCAACAATGAATGAAACAGAAAAAGAAATAACAAATAAAAGACAAGCAACAAACAAGCAACAAAAGAAAAAAAAAGAATAAAAAAAAGAAAAGAAAACACGAAATAAACAAAGAAAGCAAGGAGTAAAGAAAAATAGAAAGAGCCTGGGGGAGGGTAAGATACAAAGAAAAACGAGGGAAAGCTGGAAAGAAAGAAAGTAAATATGCAAGAAAGAAAGAGAAAAATAGACAGAGAAAGAATGCAGTAAAGAACAAAATAAGCAAGAAAGAAGGAAAGAAAGAAGGAAAAGAACTCAGGAAAGAAATAAAGAACGAAACCAAGAAAACAAAGAAAGAAAGATAGATAGAAAGAACCCAAAAAGCTTGTTACAAAGAAAGCAAGCAAGAAAGCAAGAAAGAAAGAAAGAAAGAACCAAAGGAAGCATGTTACAAAGAGAGAAAAAAGAAAGAAAGAAAGATAGAAAGAAAGATAGATAAAACAACAAAAAAATTTGAAGAGAAAAAACAAGGAAGGAAGGAAACAAAAAAAGACAAGTAACAAACCAAAAAAAAAAAAGAAAAAAGAAAGAAAGAATGAAAAAAGAAAGAAATAAAGTCGGAAAGAAATAAAGTCGGAAAGAAAGAATGAAAGAAAGATCTAAAGACGGAAATAACCAAAAAATAAAAAGAAAAAGAAAGATAGAAAGCAAGATAGAAAGAAAAAAAAGAAAGAAGGGAAGCAATAAAGCAAGCAAGAAAAAAACAGCAGAAAGAAACAAAGAAAGAAGAACAAAAGGAAAGCAAGAAAGAAGCAAAAGTATAAAGAAAGAAAGAAGA